>CAUYNB010028092.1:0-97293 GCA_963574225.1 Lagothrix lagotricha
CAATAAATGCAAGGACAGGCAAGGAGAGGCACCCTGGGCAGCATGGTAAGACAAGGCACGGCCTCATGGGCAACATGGTAAGGCAAGGCCAGGAAACTCAGCATGGGCACTATGGCAAGGCAAGGGAAGAAGTTCAAGGGGTCATAGTTAACATGGTAAAGCGAGGCAAGGCTAGGAAGGGACTATGAGTACCATGGTATGGCAAGGCAAGTCAAGACCTCACGTGCACCATGGTAAGGCAAGACAAGGTAAGGCACCATGGGACCATGGGCACCATAGTAAAGCACAACAAGGTACAAAAAGTCGTCATGAGTAGCATGGACATCATTGTACAGCAAGGCAAGGCAAGTCACTGTGTGCACCATTGTTATGCAAGGCAAGGAAATGCAAGGGAAGGCAAGGCAAGGGACCATGAGCATCGTGGTAAGGCAAGGAAAGGTAAAGCAAGGCACCATGGGCACCAGGGTAAAAAAAAAGGAAAAATGTCAAAGTACTGTTGGCAGCATGGGCACTATGGTAAGACAAGGCAAAGCAAGGCAAGACAAGGCAAGGTACCATGGGCACCCTGGTAAGGCAAGGAATGGCAAGATATGGCACTATGGACACCATGATAAGGCAAGGCAAAGAAAGGCACCATGGTCACCATTTTAAGGCAAGGCAAGTCAAGGCACCCTGGGCCCCAAGATAAGGCAAGGAAAGGCAAAGCACCATGGGCACAATGATAAGGCAAGGCAATGGAAAGCATGACACTTTGGGCACCATGGTAAGGCAAAAAGAGAAAACGTAAGTCAAGACACTATGGGCACCATGGTAAAACAAGGCAAGGCAAGGGAATGCAAGGCAATACACCATGGGCATCATGGTATAGTTAGGCAAAACAAGGCAAAGCAAGACACTAAGGGCACCAAGGTAAGGCAAGGAAAAACAAGCCACCATGGGAACCATGGGAATGCAGGGAATGGCAAAGAAAGGCAAGGAAAGGTAAGACATCATCTGCACCAGGCTAAGTCAAGGCAAGGGAAGGGAAGGCAAGGCATCATGGACACAATGGTAAGGCAAGGTAAGGTAAGGCAAGACAACGTGGGCACCATGGTAAGGCATGGCAAGGCAAGGCACCCTGGGCAGTAAATTAAGGCATGGCAAGGCAAGGCAAGGCAAGGCAGCACTGGAACCATGGTAAGGAAAAGAACAGAAAGGCAATGCATGGTAAATCACAACACTATGGGCATCAAGGCAGGGCAAGGTAAAACAAGGCATGATGGGCACCATGGTAAGGCAAAGAAAAGGAAGGCCAAAATAGAAAACATGGGCACCATGGTAAGGAAAGCAAAAGCAAGGCACTAAGGACAACATGGTAAGGCAAGGCAAGGCAAGGCACCATGGGCAGCATAGTAAGACAAGGCAAGGTAATGCAGGACATCAAGTTCAACATGGTAATGCAAGGCATGGCAAGGCATGACACTATGGGTACTATGATGAGGCAATGCAAGGCAAGCCACCATGGACACTGTCGTAAGGCAGGGCAAGGCAAGGCATGGCACCACAGGTGCCACTGTTAGGCATGGCAATGTAAGGCTAGGCAAAGCACCATGGGCACCATTAGAAGGCATGCAAATCACCATGGGAAACCATAGTAAGGCAAGGCAAGGGACAGAAATGCAAGGCAACATGGGCAGCATGGTAAGGCAAGGCAAGGCACCATGGGTACCATGCAAGACAAGGCAGTGCAATGCACCATGGGCAACATGATAAGTCAAAGCAAGGTAAGGCAAGGCAAGACAAGGCACCATGGGCACCATGGTAAGCCAAGGCAATTGAAGTTATGACAAAACATGGCACCATGGGCACTAGAGTACGGCAAGGCAAGTCAATACAAGTAAAGGCACCATGGACACAATGCTAAGGCCAAAAATGGCAAGGCAAGACAAGGAAAGGCACTTTGGGCACATGGTAAGGAGAGGCAAGGCAAGGCAAAACAAGACACCATGGACACCATGGTAAAGCAAAGCAAGGCAAGGCAAAACACCATGGGCAGCATGGTAAAGCAAGGCAAGACAAGGAAAGGAAATGCACCATAGGTAGCATAAGCAAAATGGTAAAGCAAGGCAAGGCAAGGCAAGTCACCATGGGCAGCATTGGCTCCATGGTACATCAAGGCAAACAAGGCATGGCATGGCAAGGCACCATGGGCACCATGTTAAGGCAAGGCAAGGCAAGGCAACATGGGCAAAATGGTAAAGCAAGGCAAGGCAAGACAGTGTACAGTGTGAACCATGGTAAAGCAAGGCAAGGCAAGGCACCATTGACACCATGGTAACAAAATGCAAAGGAATGGAAGGTAAGGCACTCTGGGCACTATGCTAAGACAAGGCAAGGCATGGCACAGTGGCAGTATGGTAAGGCAAGGCCCCAGGGTCACCATGGTACAGCAAGACAAGGCTAAGCAGGATAAGGCACCATGGGCTCCATGGTAAGACAAGGCAAAGAAAGGCACCATGGGCAACATGGTAACACAATTCAAAGCAAGGCAAGGCAAGGCAAGGCATCATGGGAACTGTGATAAGGCAAGGAATGAAAAGGCAAGGCTAGGAACCATGGGCACCATAATGAGGGAAGACAAAGTTAGGCAATGCAAGGCATAATGGGCACCATGGTAAAGCAAGGCAAGGTAAGACTAGGCAATATGGGCACTATGTTAAGTCAATGCTTGGCGAGGCAAGGCACCTTGGCACAATGGTAAAGAAAGGTAACTAAAGGCAAGGCAAGGCACCATGGGACCATGGTTAGTCAAGGCATGACAAGGCACCACGGGCACCATTGTGAGGCAAAGCAAGGGAAGGCATGCCCAGGCACCTTAGGCACCATGTTTAGGCAAGGCATGTCAAGTACACTGGGCACTATGGTAAGGCATGGGAAGGCAAGGTAAGCAAGGCAACATTGACACCATTTTAATGCAAGCATGGCAAAATAAAACAAGGCACCATGGGCCCTGTGGTCATGCAAGCAAGGCAAGGAAAGCAAAGGCAATATGGGCCCAATGGTAAGGCAACAAAAGAAAAGACAAGGCAAAGCAAGGCACCATGGGCACCATGGTAAGGCAGGGCAAGGCAATGCAAGACACCATGGTCACCATGGTTAGGCAAAGGGCAGCAAGGCAAGGCACAGCAAGGCAAAGCATGGCTCCATGGGCAGCATGGCAACACAAGGCAAGGCAAGGCACAATGGGCACCATGGTAAGGCAAGGGAAAGCAAGGCAGAAAAAGGCACCATGGTAAAGTAAGGAAGGCAAGGAGCCATGAGCACCAAGGAAAGGTAAGGCAAGGCAAGGCACCAAGAGCATTATGGTAATGCAAGGCATGGTAAAGCAAGGCATTATGGGTACCATGGTAAGACAAAGCAAGGCATCACACACAACATAATAAGGAAATGCAAGGTAAGGCAAAGGTAAGCAACACATCATGGAAACCATGGTTAGCAAGGCAAGGCAAGGCAAGACAACACACCATGCGCATAACAGAAAGGCAAGGCAAGTTACCATAAAAACCATGGTAAGGCAAGTTAAGGCACAGCAATGCAAGGCACAATGGGCACCATTTTAAGGCAAGGAAAGACAAGGTACCATGGGCATCATGGTAACTAAGGTGAGGCAGTGCAAGGCACCATAGGCATCATGGTAAGGCAATGTAAGGCACCATTGGCACCTTGGTAAGACAAGGCATGTAAGGCAAAACAATGCTCCATGGGCACCATGGCAAAATAAGGCAAGGCAAGACAAGGCACCATAGGCCCCATGGTAGGGCAAGGCAAGACAAGGCACCATAGGCACCATGGTAGGGCAAGGCAAGGGAAGTCACTGTGGGCACCATGGTAAGGCACGGGAAATCAAAACCATGAAAAATGGGCACAATGCTAAGTAAAGATAAGGTACCCTGGGCAAAATGATAAGGCATGTGAAGGCAAGGCAAAGCAAAATGGGCAGCATGGCCACCATGGTATTGCAATGCAAAGCAAGGCAAGCCAAGGCAAGGCAATGCTCCATGGGCACCATGGTAAGGCAAAGAAAGGCACCATAAGCACTATGGAACTGCATGACAAGGCAAGGCAAGGCAAGACAAGACACAGAACCATGAACACCATGGCAAGGCAAGGCAAGGCACGATCTGCCCTGTGGGAAGCTAAGGCAAAGAAAGGCAAGGCACCATGGGCAACTTGGTAAGGCAAGACAAGCCAAGGCAAGGCACAATGAGCATTGTAGTAACAGAAAGCAAGTCAAGGCGAGTCACCACGGGCAAGATGGAAAAGCAAGGCAAGGCAAGCCTAGACACTATGGACACAATCGTAAGGCAAGGCAAGATACCATGAGCACCATGGTAAGGCAAAGCAAGGGAAGGCATGGCAAGGCATCCTAGGCACCATGGTTAGGCAGGGCAAGGCAAGGCACCATGGGCACCATGGTAAGGAAAGGGAAGGCAAGGCAAGACAAGGCACCATGGGAAACACGGTAAGGAAAGGCTAGACAAGGCACCACCGGCAAGATGGTAACAAACTGCAAAGCAAGACAAGGTACGGCACCATGGGCACCATTATAAGGCAAGTCATGGAAAGGGAAGGCAAGGCAACATTGGCACCATGGTAAGACAATGTAAGGCCAAGCAAGGCACAATGGCCAACATTATAAGGAATGACAGAGCAAGGCAAAGCATCATGGGCACCATGGTTAGGCATGGCAAGGAAAGGCACCATGGGCACCTTTGCAAAGCAAGGCAAGGCAAGACAAGACACCATGGGCAACATGGTAAGGCAAGGCAAGCCACCATGGGCAAAGTGGTAAGCCAGACAAGGCAAGGCAGGGCAACAGGGGCAACATGGGAACCATGGTAAGGCAAGATAAGGAAAAGAAAGGCAAGTCAAGGCAACGAACCTTGGGGACCAAGTTAATGCAAGACCAGGCAAAGTAAGGCATTATAGGCTCCTTGTTATGACAAGTCAAGGGAAGGCAAGGCACCATGGGCACCATGGTAAGGCAAGGCAAGGGAAGCCTAGACACTATTGGCACCATGGCAAGGCAAGGCAAGCCAAGGCAAGACACCAAGGGCACAATGGTAAGGGAAGTGAAGGCAAGGCAATGCAAGGCAAGGCGCCATGGGCACAATGGTTAATCAAGGCACAGCAAGGCACTGTAAGGCATCATTGGTACCATGGAAAGACAAGGCAAGGACAGACAGTCACCATGGGCACCATGGTAAGGCTTGGCAAGGCAACGCAAGGCACCATGGGCACCATGGTAAGGCTTGGCAAGGCAATGCAAGGCACAATGGTCACCATGGTAAGGCTTGGCAAGGCAATGCAAGGCACCATGGGCACCATGCTAAGACAAGGCAAGCCACCACGGGCACCATGGTAAAGTAAGACAAGGCAAGGCAAGGCACCATGGATACAGTGGTAAGATAAGGAAAGTTACCATGGGAACCATGGTAAGGCAGGGTAGGTCACCATTGGCATCATTGTAAGGCAAGGCAAGACAAAATCAGCACCATGGGAAGGCAAGGCAATGCAAGGCGCCATCGATACTAGGGTAAGGGAATGCTAGGCAAGGCATCATGTACACCATAGTAAGGCAAGGCAAGTTGAGGCAGCATGCGAACCATGGTAAGCAAGAGAAAGCAAGGTAAGACAACGTGCATAACATGGAAATAACAAACAAAGCAAGGCAATGCATGGCATCATGGGCACTATGGTAAATTAAGGCAAGGCACAATGGGCACGATGGTAAGGCAAGGAAAAGCAAGCCAAGGCAAGACACAATATGCACCATGGTAAGGCGACAAAAGATGTGACGGGAATCCTGGTAAGGCAAGGCAAGGCAAGTCATGAAATAATGGGCACACTTGTAAGGCAAGGAATGTTACCATGTGCACCATGGTAAAGCAAGGGAAGGCAAGGCAAGGCAACATGGGCACCATGGTAAGGCAAAGCAAGGCAAAGCACCCTGGGAAACATGGTAATTCAAGGCAAGCAAGACAAGGCACCATGGGAACCAAGTTAAGGCAAGGAATGGCAAGGTAAGGCATCATTGGCACCATGGTAAGGAAAGGCAAGGGAAGGCAAGGCACCATGGGCACCATGGAAAGTCAGGGCAAGGGAAGCCCAGACACTATGGGCACTAGGGTAAAGAAATGCTAAGCAAGACACCATGTACACTATGGTAAGGCAAGGCAGGTCAAGGCAGCATGCGAACCATGGTAAGCAAGGGAAAGCAAAGCAAGGCAGCATGCATAACATGGAAATAACAAGGCAAGGCAATGAAGGCACCATGAGCACTATGGTAAGGCAAGGCAAGGCAGCATGGGCACCATGGTAAATCAAGGCAAGGTACAATGGGCACAATGTAAGGCAAGGAAAAGCAAGCCAAAGCAAGGCACAATATGCACCATGGTAAGGCAAGGGAAGATGTGACTGGAACCATGGTAAGGCACGGCAAGGCACGAAATCATAGGCACCATGGTAAGGCAAGGAAAGTTACCATTTGCACCATGATAAACTAAGGGAAGGCAAGGCAAGCAACATGGGCACCATGGTAAAGCAAGGGAAGGCAAAGCATTGCAAAACACCCTGGGCAACATGGTAATTCAAGGCAAGCAAGACAAGGAACCATGGGGACCAAATTAAGGCAAGGAATGGCAAGGTAAGGCATCATTGGCACCATGGTAAGACAAGGCAAGGGAAGGCAAGGCACTATGGACACCATGGAAAGGCAAGACAAGGGAAGTCTAGACACTATGGGCACTAGGGTAAGGGAATGCTAGGCAAGGAACCATGTACAACATGGTAAGGCAAGGCAAGTCAAGGCAGCATGAGAACCATGGTAAGCAAGGGAAAGCAAGGCAAGGGAACATGCCAACTTGGAAATGACAAACAAGGCTAGGCAATACAAAGCACCATGGGCAACATGGTAATTCAAGGCAAGGAAAGGCAAGGCACCATGGGGACCAGGTTAAGGCAAGGCATGGCAAGGTAAGGCATCAGTGGCACAGTGGTAAGGCAAGACTAGCCAAAGCAGGCACCATGGGCACCATAGTAACTCAAGACAAGGCACGGCAATGCAAGGTACCATGGGCACCATGGTAAGGCAAGGCAAGGCAAGCAAGGCATCATGGCACCATGGTTAGGCAAGGCAGAGCAAGGATTTGTTGGCGCCATGGCAAGTCACAGCAAAGAATGAGAAGTCACCATGGACACCATGGTAAATCTTGGCAAAGGAATGGCAAGCCACCTTGGGCACCATGGTAAGACGACAAAGCCACCATGTGCACCAAGGTAAGGCAAGGCTAAACATGGCAAGGAACCATGGGCACCATGATAGGGCAAGGCAAGACACCTCAGACACGGTGGTAACATAAGGGAAGTCACCATGGGATCCATGGTAAGGCATGGCAAGTCACCATTGGCAAGGCAAGGTACTTAGAGCACCAATGTAAGGCAAGGCAAAGCAAGGCAATGTACCACTGGTACCATGATAAGTCAAGGCAATGCAAGGTAAGTTAAGGCAGGGAAATACACCATGGAAACCGTGATAAGGCAAGGTAAGTCACCATGGACACCATGGTAAAGCAAAGCAAGGCAAGGAAGGTAAACCAAGGCATCATGGGCACTATGGAAAGGCAAGGATAGGCAACATGGACTTCATGATAAGGCAAGGCAAGGCAAAGCAAGGCAAGGCTTCGTGGGCAACATGGCTAGGCAAGTCAAGGCAAGGCAGGGTACTTTGAGCACCAACATAAGGCAAGGCAAAACAAGGCAATGTACCATTGGTACCATGGTAATTCAAGGCAAGGCAAGGCAAGCCACCATGTGCACCATGTTAAGGCAAGGCAAGGTAGAGTGGGCACCATTTTAAGGAAAAGCAAAACAATACAACACACCATGGCACCATGTTAAGGCATGACCAGGCAAGACAAGGTACCAAGGCCACTATGGTAATGCAAGGCAAGGCCTGGCACCATGGGCACCAATAAAAGGCCAAACAAGGCAAGGCAAGGACAGCATCCAACATGGGCACCATGATGAGGCAAGGCAGAGCAAGGCAAGGCAAGGCACTATGGGCACCATTGTAAGGCAAGACAAAGCAAGGCAAGGCAAGGTACCATGGACACCATAATTAAACAAGGCACAGCAAGGCAAGGCAAGGCAATGCACCATGTGCACCATGGTATGGCAAGACAAGTCAAGGCAAGCCATGGCAAAGCAAAGCAAGGCAAATCACCATGGGTACCATGGTGAGACAAGGCAGATCAAGGCCAGGTAAGATGGGCACCATGGTTAGGCAAAGTAAAACAAGGCCAGGCATCATGGGCACCATGTAAGTCATGGCAAGGCAAGACAGTATGGGAACCATTTTTAGGGAAGGCAATGTACCATAGGCACCATGGTAAGACAAGGCAAGAAAATGCATGCAAAGTCACTATTGGCAGCATCATAAGGCAAGGCAAGACACCATGGGAATCATGGTAGTGAAAGGGAAGGCACAGCAAGACACCAAGGACACAGTGGTAAGGTAAGGCAAGGCATAGAAAGGCATGAAACCAGGGGCACCATGTTAAGGAATGGCATGGAACAATGGGCACCATGGTTAGGCAAGGCAAGGAAAGGAAAGGACACAATGACAAGACAAGTCAAGGCAAGGTAACTCATGGTACCATAGGCACAATGGTAAGGAAAGGCAAGTCACTAAGAAACGATGGTAGGCATGACAAGGCATGGCAAGGCACTATTGGCACCAAGTTAAGGCATGGCAAGGCACGATGAGCACCATGGTAAAGCTAGGCATGGCAAGGCATGGCATGGTAACAAAGGCACCATGGAAAGGCAAGGAAAGTGAAGGTAAGGGAAGGCACCATGGGAACCATGGTAAGAGAATGCAAGGCAAGGCACCATGGGAAAAATGGTAAGGCAATGCAAGTAACATCACTGCAATGCACCATGGGAACCATGGTAAGGAAAGGAAAGGAAAGGGAAGGGAAGGCATTATGATAACCATGGTATGGCAAGGAAAGGCAAAGCAAGGCACCATGGGCACCACGGTAAGGCAAGGGTAGGAAAGACAAGGCACCATGGGCATAATAGAAAGGCAAGACAAGGCACCATGTGCACCATGGTAAGGCAAGGCAAGGCATGGCATCATGTTGACCATGGTAATGCAAGGCAAGTCTCCATGGGCACCACCATAAGGCAAGGGAAGGCAACAGGAGCACAATGGTAAAGCAAGGCAAGGCAAGTAAATGCACCATGGGCACTGTGGTAAAGCAAGGCAAGGCACCATGGACACCAAGATAAGGGAAACAATGCAAGAAAGGTAAGCCAAGGAACAATTTGCACCATTGAAAAGCAATGCCAAATACCATGGGCACCATGGTAAGTCAAGGCAAGGCAAAGCAAGGCAAGGCATTATAATCAACATTGTTAGGCAAGTCAAGGCAAGGCGAAGTACCATGGTCACCATGGTAAAGCAAGGCAAAATAAACCAATGCAACATGGACGCCTTGGTAAAGCAAGCAAGGCAAGGCACCCAGTGAAGCATGATGAGGCAATGCAAAGCCAGGCAAGGTACAATGGGCACGTTTGTAAGACAAAGCAAATCAAGGCAAGGCACCATGTGCACTATGGTAAGCCAAGGCAAGGCAAGGACCCATGGACCACATGGTAATGCAATGCAAGGCAAGGCAACATGGGCGCCATGGTAATGTAAGGCAAGGAAGGCACCATAGGCTACATGGTAAGGTCAAGCAAGGCAAGGCAAGGCAAGCAGTGCACCATGGGAAACAGGGCAATGCAAGGAAAGTCATCATGGGAACCATGGTAGTGAAAGGAAGGCACAGCAAGTCACCATGAGCACCATGGTAAGGCAAGGCAAGGCATGGAATGGCACGACACCGAGTGCACCATGATAAGGTAAGCGAAGGCACCATGGGCGTGATGGTAAGGCAAGGCAAAGAAAGAAACCACTGATAAAATGGTAAGGCGACACAAGGCAAGGTAAGCAAGGTACCATGGGCACCATGGTGAGGCAAGGCAGGGAAAGGTACATCCAGGCACCCCAAACGGTTGTAACAGAAGGCAAGGCAAGGACAGACACCATTGGAACCAAGGTAAGGCAAAGAAAGGCACCATGAGCACCACGGCAAAGCAAGGCATGGCAAGGCAAGGCATGGCACAGCGGGCACTATGTTAAGGAAAGGAAAGTCAAGGCAAGTCAAAGCACCATGGGAACTATGGTAAGGCAAGACAATGTAAGGCACCATGGGAAACATGGTAAGGCAATGCTACGTACAATGGGCACTATGGTAAGGCAAGGCAAGGCAACTCAAGCACCTTGAGCACTATGGTAAAGCAAGGCATCTCACCATGGACACCAATGTAAGGCAAGGCAAGGCAAGGCAAGGCACCAAGGACACCATGGAAAGGGAATTAAGACAAAGCAAGGAAAGACACCATGGGCATCATGGTATGGCAAGTCAAGGCAAAGCAAGGCAAGGTGCTGTGGAAACCATGCTAAGGCAAGGCAAGGCAAGGCACCATGGAAACCATGGTATGCCAAGGTAAGGAACGGCAAAGCAAGGCACCATGCACACTATGGGTAGTCTAGGCAAGGGATGGTACGATGGGCAACAGGGTATGGCATGGTAAGGTAAGTCAAGGCAAGGCACCATTGCATCATGGTAAAGCAAGGAAAGGCAAAGCAAGTCAAGGCATTATGAGCACCAATGTAAGACAATGCAAGGCACCATGGGCATCATGGTAAGGCAAGGGACCATGGGCACCATGAAACGGCAATGCAAGGCAAGGCAAGGAATAATTTCCCCTCATGATAAGGCAGGGCAAGACAAAGCAAGGCAAGTCACCATGGGCAACATGGTTACGAAAGTCAACCCAGGACAAGGTACCATGGAAACCACGGTAACTCAAGGCAAAGCAAGCCGATGCCCATGGGCACCTTGGTAAGGCAAAGCAAGGCAAGCCAAAGCACCACGGGGAACATGGTGAGGCAAGGCAAGGTAGGATGGCCACCATGGTAAGGCAAAGCAAAATAAGGCAAGCCACCATGAGTAATGCATGGCAAGGCAAGGAATCATGGACACCTTGGGAAAGCAAAGCAAGGCAACTCAAGCTACCATAGCCACCATGGTAAGGCAAAGCAAGGCAAGGCAAACATAGTACCATGGGCAGCAAGGTATGGCAAGGCTTGGCAAGGCACCATGGGCACCATTGTAAGTCAAAAGAACGCAAAGCAAGGAAGGTCACCATGGGCACAATTAACCAGTGCACGGAAATGCAAAGCAAAGCAATGAACCATGGGCACCATGGTAAGGCAAGGTAAGTCATGTCAAGACAAGGCAAGGCAAGATAATGCACCATGGGTACCATGGTGAGGCAAGGCAGGCCAAGACCAGGAATGATGGGCACCATGGTTAGGCAAAGCAAAACAAGGCAAGGCACGATGGGCACCATGGTAAGGCAACTCAAGGCAAGGCAAGGCACTATGGGAACCATCTAAAGGCGATGCAGTGTAACATAGACACCATCGTAAGGCAAATCAAGGAAAGGCAAGCAGAGGCACCATGGGCACCATCTTAAGGCAAGGCACAGCACCATCGGTAGCATGGTAGTGAAAAGAAAGACACAGCAAGACACCATGGGCACTATGGTAATGCATGGCAATTCATGGAACGGCATGGCACCATGAGCATGGAAGGTAAGGCAAGGCAAGGGAAGGTAAGGCAAGGAAAGGCACTATGATCCACACGGTAAGGCAAGGCAAGGCAAGGCAGGTCAAGTCACCAAGAAACAATGGAAAGATAAGACAATGCATAGCAAGGCACATTGGCACAAATGTAGGGTATGGCAAGACACCATGTGTACCACTATAAAGCTAGGCATGGCAGGGCAACACTTGGCACAATGGGCAACATGGTAATTCAAAAAACTCAAGGGAAGGTAAGGCAGCATGGGAACCATGGTATGGCAAATCAAGGCATGGCAAGGCAAGGCACCAAAGGCACCATGATAAGGCAAGGGAAGGAACCATGGGCACCATGGTACGGAAAGGCAAGGCAACACAAAGCAACATGGGAACTATGACAAGTCAAGGCAAAGCACAATGGCCACCACGGTAAGGCAAGGCAACCCAATGCAAGGCACCATGGGCACCATGAAAAGGCAAGGCCAGGCAAGGCAAGTCACTATGGGCTTCATGGTAATGCAAGCAAGACAAAGGAAAGGCAAGACATCATGGGCATGGTTGTAAGGCAAGGCAAGTCATCACTGGCACCATGGTAAGGCAAGATAATGCAAGGCCAGGCAGGTCAAGGCACTAGGGGACCATGGTAAGGCAAGGCAAGGCACGACAATGCACCATTGGCACCATGGAAAGGTACAGCAAGACACCATGGGCATAAAGGTATGGCAAGACAAGGCACAACAGACACCATGATAAAGCAAGGCAAGGTACGACACCATGGGCACCATGGTAAGGCAAGGGTAGGCAAGGCAAGGCAAGGAACCATGGGCACCATGGTAAGGCAAGGAAAGGCATCATGGGGACCATGGTAAAGCAAGTCCAGGCACCATGGGCACCATGGTTAGGCAAGGGAAGGCAAAATGGGCACTACCATAAGGCAAGGCTAGGCAAGGAAATGCACCATGGGCAACGTGGTAAGGCAAGGTGAGATCCCATGGACACCATGGCAAGGCAAGACCAGGCAAGGAAAGTAAGCAAAGACACCTGAGCAACAGGGAAAAGCAAGGCTAGCCACTGTGGGCACCTTGGTAAGGCAAGGCAAAACAAGGCAATGCACCATGGCCACTAAGGTAAGACAAAGCAAGGCATCATTTGCACCATGTTATGGCAAAGCAAGGCAAAGCAACATGGATACCATGGTGAGGAATGGCAAGACAAGGCAAAGTATGATGGGTACCATGATAAGGCAAGTTCAAACAAGGCAAGTCACCATGGACACCATGGTAAGGCAAGGCAAGGCAAGTTAAGGCACCATGGGAATCATGGTAAGGCAATATATCTTGGGTACCATGGAAAGGCAAGAGAAGGAAAGGCATACAAAGACACCATGGGCACTATAGTAAGGCCAGGCAAGTCGTCATGGGAACCATGGTATGGCAAGGCACAGCACGGTACCATGGGCAACATGGGGAGGTATGGTCAGGCACCCTGGACACCATGGTAAGGGAAGGGAAGGCAAGTCAAGGCAAGGCACCATACTTACCATGGTAAGGCAAGACAGAGCAAGGCAACGCAAAACACCATTGGCGCCATGGTAAAGCAAGGCAAGGCACCAGGTGACCATGGTAAGTCAAGGCAAGGCACGACAATCAAACCTGGGCACCATGGTAAGGCATGGCAAGGCACCATTGGCAGCATGGCAAGGAAAGGCAAACCAAGGAAAGGGAAAGCACAATGAACACTATGGTAAGGAAAGGCAAACAAAGCAAGGCACCATGTGCCACATGGTTAGGCAAGGAAATGCAAGGCAAGGTTGGCCACAAAGGGCACCGGGCTAAGGCAAGGCTAGCAAGGCCCCATGACACCATGGTAATTTAAGGCAAGGCATGGCAACATGGGCAACATTGTAAGCAAGGTAAGGCACGGCACCATGGGCAACATAGCAAGGCAAGGCAAGGCACAGCACCATGTGCACCACAGTAAGGCAAGGCAAGGCACATTGGCCACCATGGAAAGGCAAGGCAGGAAACGATGAGAACCATGGTAAAGCAAGGCAAGCCACCATGGGAACCATGTATGGCAAGGCAAGGCACCTTGGGCATCTTGGTAAGTCAAGGCAAAGCACCATGTGCAATTGTACAATGGTAAGGAAAGGCAAGCAATTGCATTATGGACACCATGGTAAGGTAAATCAAGACACCATGGGCACAATGGTAAACCAAGGCAAGGCAAGACATCATTAGCACCATGGTAAGGCAAGGGAAGTTAAGGCATGGCAAAGGACCATGGGCACCATAATAAGGCATTGCAAGGCACCAAGGGCATCACGGTAAGGTAAGGCAAGTCCCCATGGAGACTATGGTATGGTAAAGCAAGGTAAGGACCAACGGGCACAATGGTAAGGCAAAGCTAGGCACTATGGGCAACATGGTAAAGCATGGAAAGGCAAAGCAATGCAAGGCAAGTCACATGGGCACCAGGGTAAGGGAAGGTAAGACAATGAAAGAGAAGGTACCATGGGCACCATAATAAGGCAAGGAAAGGCATCATGTGCACCATGGTAGGGCGATTCAAGGCAAAAAACGCAAGTCTCCATGGGAAACAGTAAGGAATTCAAGGGACCATGGACAACATGGTAAGGCAAGGCACCATGGGAAACATGGTGTGGCAAGGTAATGTACCTTGGGCACACTGGTAAGGCAAGGCAAGCAAAGGCACCATGGGCACCATGGTAAGACAAAACAAGGCACCAAAAGCAAGGGAATGTCAAAGAAGGCATCATTGGCACCATGGTAAAGCAAGGGAAGTTAAGGCACGACAAGTCACCATGGGCGCCATGGTAAGGCAAGGCAAGGCACCATGGGCATTATGGTAATGCAAGGCAAGGGAAGGTAGGGCACCATAGGCAACATGGTAACGCATGGGAAGGCAATGCAGGGTAACATGGGAACCAGGGTAAGGAAACGTAAGGCAAGTGAAGGCAAGTCAAGGAACCATGGGCACCAAGGTAAGACAAGACAAGGCAAGACAAGGCAAAGCACCATGGTGACCAAGGTAAGGAAAGGCAAGGCAACAGGTGAGTCAAGGCAAGTCAAGTCAATGCAAGGCACCATGGGCACTATGGTAGAGCAAGGCAAGGCACCATGAGCACCATGGTAGTGCATGGCAAGGCAAGGAAATGCACTGTGGGTACCATAGTAAAACAAGGCAAGCCCTGACACAGCAATGCACATTGGGCACCATGGCAAGGCATGACAAGGCACCATGGGAACCATGGTATGGTAAGGCAAGGCAAGGCAAGACACCATGGGTACCATGGTAAGGCAAGGCAAGGTAACACAAGGCACTATGTGAACTATGGTAGGCAAGGCAATGCAAGGCAAGGCAATCACCAGGGTACTATGGTAAGGAAAGGGAAGGCACAGCAAGGCACCATGGGCACCAACGTAAGGCAAGGCTAGGCAAGGTACCATGGGCAACATGGAAGGCAAGCAAGGCCTGGCAAGAAACCATGGGCACCAGGGTAAGGCAAGGCAAGGCAAGTCACCATGGGCACCGTGGTAAGATAAGGCAAGGCAGGGTACCATGTGCACCATGGTAAAGCAAGGCAAGGCACCATGGGAACCATGGTAAGGCATTGCAAGTCTCCATGGGCACCATGGTAATGCAAGTGAAATCACCATAGGCACCACTGTAAGGCAATACAAGGCACCATTGGCACTGTGGTAGAAAAGGCAAGGCACCATGGACTCCAATGTAAGGCAAACAAATCAAGGGAAGGTAAAGCAAGGCATCATGGGAAAGACAAGTCAGGATGATCAGCAATGTAAAGCAAACAAGACAACACAAGAAAAGGCAAGGCACCATGTAAGGTAAACGATGCAAGGCAAGAAAGGGCACCATGAGAACCATCATAATGCAAGGCAAGGCATCATGGGCATCATTTTAATGGAAGTTCAGGCACCATGGGCATCACTTTAAGTCAAGGCACCATGGGCACCATGGAAGTGCAAAGAAAGTCAAGGAAAGGCACCATGGCACCATGGGAATGTAAAACAAGACAAGGCATGGCAAGGTGCCAAGGACACCATGGAAAGGCAACATAGGAACAATGATAAAGTAAGGCAAGGCAAGGCAAAACACCATGGGTACCATAGTAAGGCAAGGTAATGCAAGGCACGATGGAAACCACGGTAAGGCAACGCAGTAAGGTATGTCAAGGAACCAGGGGACCATGGTAAGGCAAGGTAAGGCAAAGCAAAGCACAATGTGTACCATTGTAATGCATGGCAAGGCAAGGCACAATGAGCACCATGATAAGGCAAAGAAAGGCACAATGGGTACCAAGATAAGGCAAAGTATGGCAAGGCAAGGCATCATGGGCAATATGGGAACTTATGGAAAGGCAATGCAATGTACCTTGGGAAACATGGCAAGGAAACACAAGGCAAGTGAAGGCAAGTCAAGGAACCATGGGCACAATGATTAGGCAAGGCAAGGCAAGGCAAAGCACCATGGTCACCAAGGTAAGGCAAGACAAGGCAAGATAAGGTACCATGGGCACCATAGTAAGGCAATTCAAGGCAAGGACAGCATGATGGGCACCATGGTAAGGCAAGGCAAGGCAAGCCAATGCAAGGCATGGGAAGGGAAGCCACCATGGTAAGGCAAGGCAAGGCACCATGGGCATCACAGTAAGGCAAGGCAAGGCGAGGAATCATGGGCACCATCGTAAGGCAAGGGAAACCAAGGCAAGGCACCATAGGCACCATGTTAAGGCAAGGCAAATCTAGGCACCATGGGGACAACAGTAAGGAAAGGAAAGGAAAAGAAAGGTACAATGCACACCATGGTGATGAAAGCCAAGTCAAGGCAAGTCACCATGGGCACCATGATAATGCAAAGCAAAGAAAGGCAAGGAAGGCACAACGGCTAGCACAAGCACCATGGTAAGACATGGCAGACCAAGGAAAAGCAAGGCAAGGCACCAGAGGCACCATTGAAAACCACGGCAATGAAATGCAAGCAAGACACCGTGGTCACCATTTCTACAAGGCAAGGCAAGGCCAGACACCACACCATGGACGCCAAGGTAAGGGAGGGCAAGGCAATGCAATGTGCCTTGGTCACCACGGTAAGGAAAAGTAAGGTAAGGCAAAGCAAGGCACCATGGGCACCATGGTAATGCAAGGCAAGGCAAGGCACCATGGCACCATGGTAAGGCAAGTCAAGGAAAGACAAGACACCCAGGGCTCCATGGTAAGGAAAGAGAAAGCAAGGCAAGGCACTATGGGCACGATGGTAAACAAGGCAAGGCTGGGTAAGGTAAAGCAATGCACCATGGGGAGCATGGTACGTCAAGGCAAAACAAGAGAAAGAAAGGCAACATGAGCAGCATGGTAATTCAAAGCAAGACAAGGCACCATCAACACTATGGCAAAGCAAGTCAAGGCAAGGAACACTGGACAGCATGTTAAGGTAAGGGAAGACAAGGGAATGCACCAGGGGCACTGTGGTAAGGCAAGGCAAGGTGAGACAAAGCACAATGGGCACCATGGAAAGGAAAGGAAAGGCAAAGCACCATCAGAACAATGGTAAGGCAAAGAAAGGCACTATGGGCACCATGATAAAGCAAGGCATGGCAAGGCAAGGTAGCATGGGCAACATGGTAACGTATGGGAAGGCAATGCAAGGCACCATAGGAACCATGGCAAAGAAAGAAAAGGCAAGGGAAGGCAAGTCAGGAAACCATGGGCACCATGGTAAGGCAAGTCAAGGCAAGGCAAAGCACCATGATCACCAAGGTAAGGCCAGGCATGGCAAGGTAAGTCACCATAGGCAACATAGTAAGGCAATTCACAGCAAGGACAGCACAATGGGCACCATGGTAAGGCAAAGAAAAGAAAACCAATTCAAGGTAAAGCAAGGCAAGGCACCATAGGCATCATGGTAAGACTAAGCACCATGGACTCAATGGTAAGGAAAGACAAGCCATGGCAAGGCACCATGGGCATGATATCAAGGCAAGGCAAGACTAGGCACCATGGGCACAATGGTAAGGCAAGGCAAGGCAAGGCAAGGTACAATGCACACCATGGTAATGGAAGAAAAGGCCAGACAAGTCACCATGGGTACCATGGTAATTCAAGGCAAGGAAAGGCATCATGGCTAGCACAAGCACCATGTTAAGACAGGGCAGAGGAAGACAAAGCAAGGCAAGACACCACAGACACCATTATAAACAAGGGAAAGAAAGGCAAGGCAATGCATCATGGTCACCATGGTTGTGCAAGGCAAGGCAACCCACGAGGGGATACCATGGGCACCATGGTAAGTCTAAGCAAGGCAAGGCAAAGCACCATGTGCCCCATGGTTAGGTAAGGCAAGGGATGGCAAGACAAGGCTACATGGACACCAAGGTAAGACAAGGCAAGGCAAGGTAAGGTAAGGCACCATGCACATCATGGTATGGCAAGGCAAGGCAATCCTAGGCACTATGGGTATCATGATAAGGCAAGGCAAGGCAACACACCATGGTCACCAACATTAGGAAAGGTAAGATAAGACAAAGCAAGGCACCATGGGCACCATGGTAAGGGAAGGCAAGGCAGAGGAAGGCACCATGGGCGCCATGATAAGGCAAAGGAAGTCAAGGCATCATGGGCATAATGCTAAGTAATACTAATCCAGGTAAGGCAAGGAAAGACATCACGGACACCATGGTAAGGGAAGGGAAGGCAAGGCAAGGCACCATAGGCACCAGGGTAAGTCAAGGCAATGCAAGGCACTGTGGGCATCACGGTAAGGTGAGGCAATGCAAGGCAAGGCACCATGGTCATAATTGTATGAAATGGCAAGGCAAGGTAAGTCACCATGGCAAGACAAGGCAAGGCACCATTGGTACCAGGGTAAATAAAGGGAAATCAAAATGCTGTGGGCACCATGAGAAGACAAGGAAAGGAAAGGCACCATGGTAAGCATAGTAAAGCAAGGCAAGGCAAGGAACCATGAGCAACTTATTAGGGAAAGGCAAGGCAAGGCACCATTGGCACCATGAAAAGGCAAGGCAGGGCAGGCAAGGCAAGGCACAGTGAGCACCAAGGTAAGGCAAGGCAAGGCAGTGTGCCCACCATGGTAAGGTAAGACAAAGTAAGGCAAGACAACATAGGCACCATGATAAGGCAAGGTAAGGCAAGGTAAGGCACCATGGGCACCATAGAAAGGCAAGGCAAGGCAAATTGGGCACCATGATAAAATAAGTCAAGTCAAGAAAGACATGGTAAGGCAAGGCACCATGAGCACAATGGTAAGGCAGTAAAAGGCAAGGCACTATGAGCAGAATGCTCAGGTAAGGCAAGGCAAGGCAAGACACCATAGTCACCAGGGTAAGACAAGACAAGACAATGCCAAGCACCATAGGCAAAATGGAAATGCAAAGCAAGCCAATGTAGGGAACCACGGATATCATGGTAAGGCAAGGAAAAATAAGGCAAGGAAACCTGGGCACCAAATTAGGACAAGGCAAGGAAAGGCAAGGTATCTTTGACACCAAAGTAAGAAAAGGCAAGGAAGGCGATGCAAAGCACAGTGGGCACCTAGGTAAGGCGTGGCACCATGGTCACCATGTTAAGGCAAGGCAACATGGACAAAACGGAAGGCTAGGCAAGGCATCATTGGCACTATGGCACAGCAAGGCAAGGCAGGCAAGCAAGGCACAGTGGCAACAAAGGTAAGGAAAGGACAGGAAAGACGAGACAAGGTCATTGGCACCATGTCAATGCAAGGAAAGGCACCATTGTCACTATGGTAAGGAAACACAAGGTGAGGCAAGGCACCATGGTAAGGCAAGACAATGCAAGACAAAATGGGCACCATGGTAAGGCAAAGCAAGATAAGGCAAGGCACCATGTGCACCATGGTAAGACAAGGCAAGGCAAAGCAAGGCAAGGCACCATTTGTAACATGGACATGCAAGACAAGTGAAGGCACCATTGTATGGCATCGTAAGGCAAGGCAAGGCACCTTGGGCACTATGGTAAGGCAAGGCAAGGCACCATGGGCACCATGGGAAGGAAGGGCAAGGCAGGGCAATTTGCCATGGGCACTATGGTTAGGCAAGCAAAGCAAGACAAAGCACCGTGGGCACCATGGTAAGGCCAAGTACGTCAAGGGAAGGCACCATGGGCACCATGCTAAGGCAAAGCAAGGCAAGGCAACACACCATGAGCAACACAGAAGGCAAGGCAAGTGAAGTCATCATGGGTGCAATGGTAAGGCAAGGAAAGGTAAGGCAGCACAGGCACCATGGTAAGGCAAAGCAAGGCAAAACAAAAAAAGGAACCATGTGCACAATGTTAAAGCATGACAAGACAAAGCAAGACATTTTGGGCACCATGTTAAGGCAAAGCAAGATAAGGCAAGGCACCATGTGCACCATGGTAAGACAAGGCAAGGCAAAGCAAGGCAACGCACCACTGAAAGCCTGGTAAGTGAAGGCAAGCCATGGAAAGGAAACAAAAGTCACCATGGGCACCATGGTAAGGAAAGGAAAGGAAAGTCAACATGGGCACCATGGTAAGGCAAGAGAGGGCAAGGCAAGGAACCATGGTAAATTATGGCAAGGGAACATGGGAACCATGGTAAAGCAAGGTAAGGCAAAGAAAGGCACCCTGGGCACAAATTTAAGGCAAGGCAAGACCAGGCACCATGGGCACCATGGTAAGGCAAGGCAAGACACCATGGGCACCATGGTAAGGTAAAGCAAGTTACCATAGGCATCATGGTAAGGCAAGGCAAACACTGTGGGCACAATGGTAAGGCAAAGTAAGGCAATGCAATGCAAGGCCAGGCAACATGGGCACCACGTTAAGGCAAGACAAGGCAAGGCAAGGCACCATGAACACTATATTAAAGCAAGCAAGGCAAGGCAAGGTAAGGAACCCTGGGCACCATGGTAGAAAAGAAGTTAGCTACCATGGACACCATAGTAAAGGAAGGCATGGCATGGCAAGAAAAGGCACCATGAGCACCATGCAAGGTAAGACAAGGCAAGGATGGGCACCATCTTAAGGAAAGGCAAGGCCATGCACCGTGGGCATGATGGTAAGTAAATGTAAGACACCATGGGCACAATGGTAAGGCAAGGCAAACACCATGGGCACAATAGAAAGGCAAAGCAAGGCAAGGCAACAGGGGTACCATGGTAAGGCAAAACAAGGCAAATCAAGGAAAGGGACTATGAGCACAATGGAAAGGTAAGGCAAGGCAAGTCACCATGGGCACCATGGTAAGGCAAGGCAATGAAAGGCAAGAGAATGAAGGCACCATCGGCACCATTGGAAGGCAAGGCAAGTCAAAACAGAGCACTATGAACAGCACGGTAAGGCAAGGCATAGCAAGGCAGCATGGGCACCATGATAAGGCATGGCAAGGTAAGGAAAGGCACTATGGGCACCATGGTATGGCAACACAACACATCATGGGCAACATAGGAAGGGAAGATAAGGCAAGTCACCATGGGCACCATGGTAAGTCAAGGCAATGTAAGGCCCCACGGGCACCATGATAAGACAAGGCAAGGCAAGTCATCATGGGTACCATGGTAAAGGAAGGCAAGAAAAGGCAAGACACCTTGGGCACCAAGGTAAGGCAAGGGAAGGCAAGGCACTGTGGGCACCAATGTAAGCCAAGGCCAAACAAGTCAAGGCACCATGGTCATCATGGTAATGCTGGTAAGGCCAACACAAGCCAAGACAGGGCACCAGGGGCACTATGGTAATGCTAGGCAAGGAAAGGCAACATGGGCACGATGGTAACACATTTCAAAACAAAGCAAAACAAGGCAAGGCAACATGGATACCATGATAAGGCAAGGCATGGAAAGGCTAGTCAAGGCACCATGGTCACCATGGTAAGGCCAGGCAAGGCAAAGCATTATGGGCACTATGAAAAGGCAAGTCAAGGCACCATAGGCACCGTGGTAAGGCAAGGCAAAACAAGGTGAGTACCATGGACACCAGGATACAGCGAGACAAGACAAGGCAAGAGGAGGCACCATGGGAAACATGGTAAGGCACGGTGGGGCAAGGGACCGTGGCTTTATGGTAAGGCAAGGCATGGCACGATACCATGGGCACCATGGTAATGCAAGGTAAAACAAGTCAAGGCACCATGGGCACCATGGTACAGCAAGAAAAGGCAAGGCAAGACAAGGTACCATGGGCACCATGGTAAGGCAAGCCACAGCACCGTGGGCACCATGGTAGTGCAAGAGGAAAGGCAAGGCACCCGGGACATCATTATTAGGCAAGGCAAATCAAGGCACCATTGGTGCCATTGTAGGCCAAGGCAAGGCAAGCAAGGCAGAACGGGCACCACCCTAAGGCATGGCAAAGCGATGCATGGAAAAGCATCATGGGCACCATGGTAAAGGAAGGCAAGATAGTGTTTGCACAATGGAAAGGCAAGACAAGGCACCATTGACACCAAGGTAAGGCAAGACAAGTCAAGCAAAGGAAAAAAAGTCACCATGGGCACCAAAGTAAGGAAAGAAAAGAAAAGGCACCATGGGCAACATGGTAAGGCAGGGTAGGGTAAGTCAAGGTACCACTGACCCACTTGTAAGGCAAAAAGTATCCAGGAACTATGGGCACCATGGTAAGGAAAGGGAAGCTCCATGGGGACCAAGGTAAAGTATAGCAAGACACCATGGGCACTCTGGTAAAACAAGGTTAGCCACAATGGCATCATGGTAAAGCAAGGCTAGGCAAGGCAAATAAAGGCACCATGGGCACAATGAGAAGGCATGGTAATGCAAGGCAATTCACAATGGGCACCATGGTAAGGCAAGGAAACTCGTCATGGAGAAAATGGTAAAGAAAGCACCACAATAGGCACGATGGTAACGTAAGGCAAGGCAAAGCAAGGCACCATGGGCACAGTGTAAGGTAAGACAAGGCATCATGTGCACAATGGTAAGGCAAGGCAAGGAAAGTCAAGGCAGTGCAAGGCACATTGGGCAGCATGGGAATGATGATAGGGCAATGCATAGCAAGGCAAAGCAAGGCAAGTAAAAATGGGCACCATGATAAGACAAAGCAAGGCAAAGCAAAGCATCATAGGCACCGTGTAAGTCAAGGCATGGCAAGGCAAATCACCATGGTAAACATGGGAAGGCACAGCAATGCAAAGCAAGGCAATATAGGCATCAAAGTAAGAACAGGCGAGGCAAGACACCATGGGCATCATGGGAAAACTAGTCAAGACAAGGTTAGGCAATGCACCATGGGCACAATGGTAGGGCAAGGTAATCCAAGACAAGGCACCACGGGCACCATGGTAATGCAAGGCAAGGCAAAGTGGGCACTATGGTAAGGTAAAGCAAGACAAGCTAAGGCAACATGGGCGCCATAATAAAACAAAGCAAGGCAAGGCATCATGAGCACAATTGTAAGGCAAGGCAAGACAAGGAATTATGGGCACAATGATAAGCCAAGGAAGGCCAGGCACCATGGACACCATGGTAAGGCAAGGAAAGGAAAGACACCCGGGGCACCATTGTAAGGCAAGGGAAGGCAAGAAAAGGCAAGACACTATGGGCACCATGGTAAACAAGTCAAGAGAACGCAAGGTAAGGCAATGCACTATGGGCACCATGGTAAGACAACAAAAAACAAGGCAAAGCAAGGCACCATGGGCACCATGGTAAGACAAGGACATTCAAGACAAGGCAACAGGACACCATATGAAAACAAGGAAAGTCAAGGGAATGCACCTTGGGCAGCATAGTAAGGCAAGACAAGGCAATGCAAGGCAAGGCACCGTGAACACCATGGTAATGCAAGGAAGGCAAGTTAAGGCACCCTGGGTACCACGGTAAGGCAAGGCAAGGCAAGGCACCATGGACACCATGGTAAGAAAAGGCAAGGCACCGTGGACACCAACTTAAGGCAAGGCAAGGCAAGGTAAAGCACAATGTTTACCATGGGAAGGCAAGGCAAGGAACCATAAGCATCATGGTTAGGCAAGGCAAGACACAATGGGCAATATGGTAAGGCAAGGCATGGCAAGGCAACACAATATGGGCACCATGGCAAGCCAAGGCAAGGCAAGTCAAGTCAAGGCATCATAGGCACAATGATAAGACAAGGCAATGCAGGGCACAATGGGCAACTTGGTAAGATTAGGCAAGGCAAGCTAAAGCAACATGGGAACCATAGTAAAACAAGGTAAAGTAAGGAAACATGAGCACAAAGGTAAGGCAAGGCAAGGCACCATGGGCACCATAGTAAGCCAAGGAAGGTAAAGCAAGGCACCATGGCACCATGGTAAGGCAAGGCAAGGCAAATCACTGAGGGCACCATGGTAAGACAAGGCAAAGCAAGACATAATGGAAACCATGGTAAACAAGGCAAGGCAGTGTAAATAATTATGGGTACAATGTTAAGCAAGGAACGGATTAAAAAAGGCAAGACAAGGAAAGGAAATGCAAAGTAAGGCAAGACACCATGGTTACCATGCAAAGGCATGGCAATGAAAGGTAAGGCCAAGTAAGGTAGCATGGGCACCATGCTACTGCAAGGAAAGGCAAGACAAGGCAAAACACCATGGGCACCATAGTAAGGCAAGGCAAGGTAAGGAGCCATGGGCACCATGAGAAGGCCAGGCAAGGCACCATGGGTAAAATGGTAATGCAAGGCAAGGCAAGGCAAGGCACCATGGGCACTATGGTAAGGCATGGCAAGGCAAAGCATAATGATAAGAGATGGCAAGGCATCATTAATGAAAGGCAAGGCAAGGGATGTCAAGTCAATGCAAGGTACCTTGGGCAGCATGTGAAAGATAATAAGGCAAGGCAAAGCAAGGCAAGGCAAGGCAAGTTACAATGGGCACCACGATAAGGCAAGGCAAGGCAAAGCAAGGCATCATGGGCACCATATTAAACAAGGCAAGGGAAGGCAAATCACCAAAGGCAACATAGGAAGGCACGGCAATTCAAAGAAAGGCAGTATGAGCACCATATTAGGGCAACACAAGGCAAGAAAAGGCAAGGTACCATGGGCAACATGGTAAGACCAGGGAAGGCAAGGCACAATTGACACCATGGTAAGGCAAGGCAAGGCAACATGGGCACCCTGGTAAAGCAAGGCAAGGCAAAATGGGCACTATGGTAAGGTAAGGCAAAGCAAGCTAAGGCAACATAGGCACCGTAATAAAACACGGCTAGGCAAGGCATCATGAGCACAATGGTAAAGCAAGGAAAGGAAAGGCACTATGGGTACCATGGTAAGACCAGGGAAGGTAAGGAACAATTGACACCGTGATAAGGCAAAGCAAGGCAAGGCAACGTGGGCATCATTGTAGGGCAAGGCAAGGCAATACAGGGCACTATGGCACCATGGTAAAGCAAGGCAAGGCAAAATTGGCACCATGGAAAGGCAAGGCAAGTCAAGGCAAGTCAAAATGGGCACCTGGTAAGGCAAGGAAAGGAAAGATACCTGGGGCACCACAGTAAAGGAAGGCAAGGCATTATGGGCACTGTGGTAAACAAGGCA
This sequence comes from Lagothrix lagotricha, assembly GCA_963574225.1. Lineage (NCBI taxonomy): Eukaryota > Metazoa > Chordata > Mammalia > Primates > Atelidae > Lagothrix > Lagothrix lagotricha. Next base: position 25,288 of record CAUYNB010028092.1, read on the forward strand.
AGGTAATGCAAGGAAAGGCAATACACAATGGCCACCATGGCAAGGCAAGAAAATACAAGGCAAGACAAGGCACCATGGGGACCAAGGTAAGGCAAGGCAATTCAAGACAAGGCAACATGGCAACGTATTAAATCAAGGAAAGTCAAGGGAATGCACCATGGGCAGCATGTTAAGGCAAGTCAATGTATGACAAGGCACTATGAACACTATGGTAATGCAAGCAAGGCAAGTTAAGGCACCCTGGGTACCACAGTAAGGCAAGGCAAGGCAAAACAGGGCACCATGGGCATCATGGTAAGGAAAGTCAAGGAAAGGAAAGACACCATGGACACCAAGGCAAGGCAAGGCAAGGCACAATGGGCACCATGGTAAGGCAAGGCAAGGCACCATGAGCACCATGATACGGCAAGGCAAGACACAATGGTCACCATGGTATGGCAAGGCACATCAAGTCAAGGCACCATTGGCACAATGGTAAGACAAGGCAAGCTAAGGCAACAAGGGATCCATGGTAAAAGAAGGCAAAGTGAGGAACCATGAGGACAATGGTAAGGCAATTCAAGGCACCATGGTAAGCCAAGGCAAGGCAAGGCAAGCCACCATAGGCACCATGGTAAAGATAGGAATGGAAAGGCCAGGCATCCGGGGCGCTCTGATAAGTCAACGGAAGATAAGGAAAGGGAAAACACTGGGTACCATGGTAAACAAGGTAAGGCAATGCAAGGTATAGCAATACACAATGGACACCATGGTAAGGAAAGTCAAAACAAGGCAAGGAATGACACCATGGGCAGCATGGTAAGGGAAGGCAAGACAAGACAAGGCAACAGGGCAAATTAGTAACAAAGGGCAAGGCAAGGGAATGCCTTGGTAGCATTATTAGGCAATAGGCAGCATGGTAAGGCAAGGCAAGGAAAGATAAGGAACCATGAACACCTTGCTAATGCAACGCAAGGGAAGTTAAGGCACCCTGGTCACAACAGTAAGGCAATGCAAGGCAAGGCACCATGGGCACCATGGTAAGGTAAGGCAAGGTAAGACAAGTCAACATGGACAACAAGGTAAGGCAAGTCAAATCACAATGGGCACCATGGTAAGGCAAGGCATGACCATGCAAGGCAACATGGACAACATGGTAAGGCAAGGGAAGGCAATTCAAGCAACCATGGGAACCATGGCAAGGCATGACAAGGCAACGCAAGTCAAGTCAAGGTACCATTGGCACAATGGTAAGTCAAAGGAAAGACAAGGCAAGGCACCATGGGCACCATGGTAAGGCAAGGGAAGGCAAGGTATAGCAAGGTAAGGCAACGTGGGCACCATGGTATGGGAAGGCAAGGCAAAGCATCAAGTACACTATGGTAAGTGAATCAAGGCAAAATAGGTACTATAGAAATGCAAGGCAAGGAAAGTCAAGGCACCATGGGCATCATGGTAAGGCTAGGCAAGGCAAGACACCACTGGCATTATGGTAATGCATGGCATGGCAAGAAAAGGTTTTATGGGCACCATGGTAAGACAAGGCAAGGCACCATGGGCACCAGGGTAAGACATGGCAAGGAAAGTCACCATGGGAACCTTGGTTAGTCAAGGCAAGGCAAGGCACAGCAAGTCAAGGCACCATGGGCACCAGGGTAAGACAAGGCAAGGCAAGTCGCCATGGGAACCTTGGTAAGCATGGCAAGGCAGTGTAAGGCATCACGGCTATGATGGTATGTCAAGGGAAATAAGGGAATGGCAAGGGAAGAAAAGGAAAGACTCCATGTGTACCATGATAAGGCAAGGCAATGAAAGGTAAGGCAAGGCAAGGCAAGGCACTAGGCACCATGATAAGGCAAAGAATGGCAACATCAAAAACCATAGGCACCATGGTCAGGCAAGGCAAGGCAAGGTACTATGGGGACCATAGTAAGGTAAGACATGGTAAGGCACCAATGGCTACAATGATAAGGCAAGGCAATGCAAGGCACCATGGGCACCATGGTAAGGCAAGGCACAGCAAAGCAAGGCACCATGTGCACAATGGTAAGGCATTGCAAGGAAAGGCAAGGCAGCATGTGCAGCATGTGCACCATGGTTAGGCAACGCAAAGCAAGGGAAGGCAAGGCAAGGCACCATGAGCCCAGTAATAAGGCAAAGTAAGGCAAGTAAAGGTACTATGGGGACCATGGTTTGAAAAGGCAAGGCAACACAAGGCACCATAGGCACCATGGTAATGCAAGGCAAAGCAAAGCACAATGGAAACCAGGCCAAGGCAAGTAAAGGAGAGGCAAGCCACCATGGGCACCATGATATGGCAATGCAGGGCAAGGCAAGGAACAATGGGCACCATGGTAAGGCAAGGTAGGGCAAGCCTAGGCACTATGGGCACCATGGTAAGGCAAGGCAAGGGAGCATGGGCACCATTTTAAAGCAAGGGCATACAAGGCAAGGCAAGTCACCATGGGCATATGGTTAGGCAAGGCAAAGCATCATGGGCACCATGGTAAGGCATGTCAAGTAGAGGCAAGGCACCATAGTCTCCATGGTAAGGCAAGGCAAAGCAAGGCAAAGCACCATTGGAACCATGGTAATGCAAGGCAAGGCACAGCAAGGCAAGGCAAGGCAAGGCACCATGAGCAGCATGGTAAGGTAACGCCTGGCAAGGCAAAGCAACATGGGCACAATGTTAAGGCAAAGCAATGCAAGAAACCCTGGGCACCAATTTAAGGCAAATTAAGGAAAGACTTGACACCATGGGCACTATGTTAAGGCAAGGCAAGGCAAGGCAAAGCACCACAGGTGCCATAGTAAATCAAAACAAGGCAAGGCAAGGCAAGTCATCATGGGTACCATGGTGAGGCAAGGCAAGGAAAGGCACATTGGCACCATAGTAAGGCAAGGCATATTGAGCACCATGGTATGGGAAGGCAAGGCAAATCAAGGCACCATGGGCACCATGGTAAGGCAACCAAGACAATGCCAGGCACCTTGGGCCTCATGGTAAGGCGAGGCAAGGCAAGGCAAGGCACCAAATGCACCATGGTAAGGCAGGGCAAGCAAAGGCACCATGAGCACCTTGGTAAGGCAAGGTACCATGGACACCTTCGAATAAAATGGAAGGCTAGGCAAGACAAGGCAATAAAAGTCAAGGGTCCACAAGCAACATGACAAGGCATGGCAAGGCAAAGTATGATGGGCATTATGGTAAGGAAAGGAAAGGCAAAGCAAGGCAAGGCAGTGTACCTAGGGCAACATGATAATGAGAGGAAAGGGAATGAAGGGCAAGGCAGTGCACCATGGGCACCATGGTAAGGCAAGTCTAGGCAAGGCATGTCTCCATGGACATTATGGTAATGCAAAGCAAGTCAAGGCACCATGGGAATCATGGTAAGGCAAGGAAAGGCAAAGCAACATGAATACAATGGTTAAACAGACCAAATTAAGGCAAGGAAGTACAGGCAACTTGGTTATGCAACGCAAAGCAAGTCAAGTCAACATGGGCACCATTGTAAGGCAAGAGTAGGTAAGGTAAGGCACCATGTCCAGCATAGTAAGAATAGGAAAGGCAAGGCAATGCAATGGAAGTCTAGGTATAATGGGCACCATAGTGAGGCAAGGAAAATCAAAGCAACGCACAATGGACACCATGGCAAGGCAAGGCAAGGCTGGCAAGGATAGTCACGGCACCATGGGCACCATGGTAAGGTAAGGCATGGCAATTCACCATGGGCACCATGGAAATTCAAGGCAAGGCATCAAAGACACCACGGTAAAGAAAGGCAAGGCATTATTGGCAAGATTGTGAGACAAGGCAAGGGAAGGCAGTGCACCATGGGTACCATGGTAAGGCAATGCAAGGAAAGTTAAGGCAAAGCCCCATTGGCACCATGGTAAGGCAAGGCAAGGCACCATAGGAAACCTGGTAAGGCAAGGCAAAGCAAGACAAGGAAAGGCACAATGGACACCCTAGTAAGGCAAGGCAAGGCAAGGCACCATGGGAACCAAGGTACGCAAGGGAAGGCAGTGTAAGGCACCATGGGCACAATGGTAAGGCAAGGAAAGTCACCATGGGTACAATGATAAGGGAAGGCAATTTAAGGTTAAACCAGGCAAGGCACCAAGTGCACCATGGTAAGGCAAGGCAAAGCAAGGCACATTGGGCACAATGGTAAAGCAAGGCAAGGCACCATGTGCACAATGTTAAGACAAAGCAAGGAAAGGAAAAGAAAGGCATACCAGGCACCATGGGCTTCATGAACATTATGGTAAGACAAGGGATAGGAAAGCAAGGCAAGGCAAGGAACAATGGGCACCATGATTAGACAAGGCAAGGCAAAGCAAGGCACTACAGGCACCATAGTAAGGCAAGGCAAGGCAAGAAAAATCACCATGGACAATAGGGCAACACAAGGCAAGATAAGAAAAGGCATCATGGGCATAATGGTAAGGCAAGGCAAGTCAACACTAGGCAAGGCATGGTGGGCACCATGGAAAGACAAGGCAAGGCACGGAAAGGCAAGGCACCACGTGCATCATGGTATGGAAAGGCAAGGGAAGGCAAGGTACCATAGGCATCATGGTAGGTTAATGAAAGGCAAGACAAGAAAAGGCACCATGGGCACCATGTTAAGGTAACGCAAGGCAAGGAACCATATAGACTATGAAAAGGAAAGGAAAGGCAAGCTAAGACAATTGTAAAAAAAAAAAAAAAAAGCAAGACATGGCAAGGCACCACGGACACAATGGTAAGGAAAGGCAAAGAAAGACAAGACACCTTGGGAAGCATGGTAAGAAAAGGGGACTCAAGGCAAGGCACTACGGGCACCACGGTAAAAAAGGCAAGGCAAGGCAAGATAAGGCAATGCACCATGTGACCCATGGTAAGACAAGGAAAAACAAGACAAGGCAAGGCACCATGGACAGCATGTTAAGACAAGGCATGGCAAGGCATCATGAACACCATGGTAAGGCAAGGCAAGTCTCGGCAAGGCAAGGCAACATGGACAACATGATAAGGCAAGGCAAGGCAAAGTAGCATGGGCACCATGGTAAGTCAAGGTACCATGGGCAACATGAGAAGTCAAGGAAAGGCAATGCAAAAGACGTCAAGCCATCATGGACACCATGATAAGGCAAGGCAGGGCAGGGTAGCATGGGCATCATGGTAAGGCAGGGCACCATGCTAAGGCAAGCCACCACGGGCAACATAGGAAGTAAAAGAAAGGCAAGGCAAGAGACGTTAAGGCACCAAAGACACCATTGTAAGGCAAGGCTAGACAAGGCAAGGCAAGGCACCATGAAGACAAGGCACCATGGGCACAATGGTAAGCCATGTCAAGCCAAGGCAAGGCAAGTTGGGCATCATGTTAAGGCAAGGCAATGCCAGGCACCACGGGCACAATGGAATGGCAAGGAAAGGCATGGCATGACACCATGGGCACCATGGTAATGGAAAGCAAGGCAAGGCACCATGGGCACCATCGTACTGCAAGGCAAAAAAACGTCAAGGCAAGGCGCCATCAGCATCATGGTAAGGCCAGGAAAGGCAAGGTAAAGTACAACAGGCACCAAGGTTTGACAATGCATGGCAAGGCACCATGGGCACTGGTGTAAGGCAAGGCAAGGCAAGGCACCATGGGCACCATGGTAAGGCAAAGGAAGGCAAGGCATCAAGGGCACATAGGTAAGTGAAAGTAAGGCAAGACAAGGCACCATGGGCACCATGGTAAGGCAAGGAAAGACAGAGCACCATAGGTACAATGGTAAGACAGTGCAAGGCAAGGCAAGACAGTATGGGTAACTTGGTAAAGAAAGGCAAATCAAGGCAAGGCAAGGCAACATGAGCACCCTGGTAAGCCTGGGAAAGGCAAGGAAAGGCAATGTAAGGCAAGGCATCATGGGCACCACAGTAAGGCAAGGAAAGGCAAAGCAAGACAAAATGGGCACAATGACAAAGCAAGGCAAGGCTAGGCGAGGCTGGCAAGGATAATCAGGGCACCATGGGCACCATGGTAAGGCAAGGTAAGACAAAGCAAGTAACCATGTGCACCATGGTAAAGCAAGGCAAGGCAAGGCACCAAGGGTACCATGGTAATGCAACACAAGGCATTACTGGCAAGATTGTAAGGCAAGGCAAGGTAAGACAATGCACCATGGGCACCATGGTAAGGCAATGCAAAGAAAGGTAGAGCAAAGCCCCATGGGCACCATGGTAAGGCATGGCAAGCACCTTGAGAAACCTGGTAAGGCAATGCAATGCAAGACAAGGAAAGACACAATGGGCACCATGGTAAGGCAAGACAAGGCACAATTGACAACATGTAAAGCAAGGCAAGGCAATGGACCATGGGCGCCAATGTAAGGCATGTCAAAGAACCATGGGCACCATGGTAAGGAAAGGCAAAGCATCATGGTCACCATTGTAAGGGATGGCAAGGCAATGCACCATGGTTAGCATGGTAATGGAAAGTAAGGCAAGGCAAAATGGGAACCATTATAAAGCAAAGCAAAGCAAGGTAAGGCAAGGCGCCAAGGGCATCATGGTAAAGGAAGGCAAGGCTAGGCAAGGCACCATGTGCAACATAGGCATGCAAGACAAGGCCAGGCACCATGGGCAACATTGCAAGGCAAGGCACCAAGAGCACCATTGTAAGACAAGGCAAAGCAAGGAACCAAGAGTACCATGAGAAGGCCATGCAAGGCAACGGAAGTCATGATGGGCACCATGGTTAGCCAAGGCAAAGTAACAGAAGACATGGAACCATGAAAACCATGGTAAGGCAAGGCAAGGCACAATGGGCACCATGGGAAGGCAAGGTAAGGTACAATGGACACCATGGAAAGGCAAGTCAAGGTAAGGTACCATGGTCACTATGGTAAAGGAAGGTGAGGCAAGGCATCATGGTCACCATGGCAGACAGGGCAAGAGAAGTCTAGGCACCACTGGCACCAAGGTAGGGCAAGGCAAGGAAAGGAAAGGAAATGAAAGGCTCCATAGGCACCATAGTAAGGCCAGGAAAAGGAAAGCACAATGTGCACCATAGAATGGCAAGGCAGGATGAATCAAGGTACCATGGACACTATGATAAGTCAAGGCAAGGCACAATGAACAACATGTAAAGCAAGGCAAGGCAAGGCACCATGGGCACCAATGTAAAGCAAGGCAAGGAGCCATGGGCACATTGGCAAGGCCAGGCAAGGCACCATGGTCACCATGGTAAGGCAATGCAAGACCCCATGGGCACAATGGTAAGGCAAGGCAAGGCACAATAGTCACCATGGTAGGGCAAGTCAAGAAACAATAGTCACCATGGTAAGGTAAGGCATAGCTAGATAAGGCACTATGGGCACCATTGTAAGGCAAGGTGAGGTAAGGAGGCATGGGCACTATGGTAGGCAAGGCAAGACAAGACACCATGAACTCATGGTAAGACAAGGCAAGGGAAAGCAAAGCAAGGGAAGGCAACATGGGCACCATGGTAAGGCAAGGCAAGGCACAATGGGCACCAAGGTAAGGCAAAGTAAGGCACGGCAAGCAAGGTACCATAGGCAATGTGGTAAGGCAAGTGAAGGAAAGGGACGACAATGTGGGCCCCATATTAAGGCAAGACAAGGTAAGGCAAGGAAGACACAATGGGCACCATGGTAAAACAAGGTAAGAGAAGGCAATGCAAGGCCATGCTCCATAGGCACAATGGTAAGACAAAGCAAAACAAGGCAAGGCAAGGCACCATGGGCAGCAAGGTAAGGGAAGGTAAGGGAGGGCAAGGCACCATGGGCACCATGATAAGGCAAGGCCAGGCACCACAGGAACCATGGTTAGGCAAAGCAATGCAAGGTAAAGCAAGGCGTCATAGGCACCATGGTAAAGGAACGCAAGTAAAGACAAGGGACTATGGGCAACATGGTAAGGTAAGGCAAGGCAAGGCAAGGCACATTGGGCACAATGGTAAGGTAAGTCAAGGCAATGCAAAGCACCATGTACACCATGGTAAAAGAAGGCAAGGCACCGTGGACACCATGGTAAGGCAAGGCAAGGCGAGGCAAGTCAATATGAGTAGCATGGTTAGGAAAGGCAAGTCAAAGCAAGGCAAAACATACTAGGCACCATGGTAATCGAAGGCAAGGTACCATGGGACTTATGGTAAGGCAAGGCAAGACATGGCAATGCAAGGCACCATGGGAATCACAGTAACACAAGGCAAGGTAATGCAAGGCACCGTGGGCACCATAGTAATGCAAGGCAAGGCAAGGCACCATGGGCACCATGATAAGGCAAGGCAAGGCAAGCAACCATGGGCACCATAGTAGAGGAAAGCAAGGAATGAAGGCAATGCACTGTGGACACCATGGTAAGGCAAGGAACTATGGGCAACAAGTAAAGACAAAGGATGATAAAGGAAGGCAAGGTGCCATGGGCACCATGGTAATGCAAGGCAAGGCAAGGCACCATGAGCACCATGATAAGGCAAGGCAAGGCAAGCAACCATGGGCACCATAGTAGAGGAAAGCAAGGAATGCAAGGCAATGCACTGTGGACACCATGGTAAGGCGAGGAATTATGGACAACAAGTAAAGGCAAAGGAAGATAAGGGAAGGAAAGGTGCCATGGGCACCATGTTAAGGCAAAGCAAAGAAAGGCAAGTCACCATAGACACCATGATAAGGCCAGGCAAGTCACCATAGGCACTATGTTAAGGCCAGGCAAGGCACCAAGGACACCATGGTAAGGCAAGGAAAGGCACTATGGGCAACATGTAAAGGCAAGGGAAGATAAGGGAAGGCAAGGCAACTTGGCCACCACGTTAAGGCAAGGCAAAACCAGGCACCAGGGGAACAATGATTAGGCAAGGCAAGGTAAGGCAAGGCACCATGGTTACCATGGTAATGAAAAGGCCATCATTTCTTGCCTTTTCTTGCTCTGCCTTGCCTTACCATGGTGCCCATGGTGCCTTGCCTTCCTTGCCTTCCCTTGACTTACCATGGTGCCCATTGTGTCTTCCCTTGCCTTCGCGTTGTCTTGCCTTTCCATGGTGCCCATGGGGACTTACCTTGCCTTGCCTTCCCTTGCCTTACCATGGTGCTCATGTAATTTTGTCTTGCCTTGCATTGCCTTACCCTGGGGCCCATGGTGTCTTGCCATGGCTTGCCTTGTCTTTTCTTACCATTTTACCCATGGTGACTTACCTTCCCTTGCCCTACCTTACCATTGTGCCTGTGGTGAATAACCTGGCCTTGCCTTTCCCTGCCTTGCCTTACTTAGCCTTATCATGGTGCCCATAATGCCTTGCCTTGCTTTACCTTAACTTGCCTTACCATTCTACCCATTGTACCTTGACCTTTCCTGTGTTGCCTTGCCAAAACATGTTCCCATGGTGCCTTGCCTTTCCTTGCCTTGAGTTGCCATGGTGCCCATGATGACTAACCTTACCTAGCATTGTCTTAACATGGTGCCCATTGTGCCCTGCATTGCTTTGCCTTGGCTTGACTTATCATGGCGCCCATGAAACATTGCCTTACCTTTCGATGCCTTGCCTTATGATGGTGCTCATGGTGTCTTGCCTTGCCTTGCATTGCTTTGTGGTACCATGGTGCCTTGCCTTGCTGTGCCTTACTGTGGTGAACATTCTGCTTTGTATTGCCTTGCCTTGCTATACCATATCGTCTATTGTGCCATTCCTTGCCTTGCCTTAATATTCTGCCCATGGTGCCTTGCCTTGCCTTGCTTTGCCTTGCCTTACCATGGTGCCCATGCTGCCCATGGTGCTTTGCCTTGCTGGCCTTATCATGCTGCCCATGGTGCCTGGCCTTGCTTTACCTTACCATGGTGCTGTTGGTGCCTTGCATTGCCTTGCCTTGCCTTGCCCTAGTATGGTGACCATGGTGCCTTGCCTCCCTTGTATTGCCTTGTCATTATGCCCTTGGTGTCTTGCCTTGCCTTTCTTTGCCTCACCATTGTGCCCATGGTGCCTTGCTTTGCCTTGCCTTATCTTACCATTGTGCCCATGGTGCTTTGCCTTGCCTTACCATGATTCTGATTGTGCCTTTCCATACCTTGCCTTGCCTTACCATGGTGCCCATAGTGACTTGACTTGCCTTGCCTTACCTTACCACAGTGCCAATTGTGACTTGTCTTGCCTTGCCTTGCCCTAATTTGGTGCCCATGGTGCCTTTTCTGCCTTTTCTTGAATTGTCTTTCCTTGCCTTTCCATGCTTTACCATTGTGCCCATAGAGCCTTGACTTACCTTGCATTGCCTTGCATTGCCTTGCATTGCTTTGCATTGCCATTGTGCCCATGCCTTGCCATAGTGTCCATGGTTCCTTGTCTTGCCTTACCTTGCCTTAACAGGGTGCTCAAGGTGCCTTGGCTTGCCTTGCCTTGTCTTACCATGCTGCCCATGGTGCCATGCCTTATGTTGCGTTATCATGGTGCCTATGATGCATTGCCTTGCCTTACATTTTGTTACTATGGTGCCTGTCTTGCCTTGCCTTACCATGGTGCCCATCTTGCCTTGCCTTGCCTTAGACTGATAAGAATGGTGCCTTGCCTTGACATGCCTTACCATGGTGCCCATGGTGAAATGCCTTTCCTTACCATTGTGTCCATTGTGCATGGCTTTGCCTTTTCTTGCTTTACCTTTATGCCCATGGTGGCTTGTCTTGCATTACCATTGTGCACATGGTGTTTTGCTTTGCCTTGCATCACCATCATTCCCATGATGTCTTGTCTTCCTTGCCTTGCCTAACCATGGTGCTTGCCTTTACTTACCATCGTGCCCATTATGCATGGCTTTGCCTTGCCTTGTGCTACAATGGTGCCCATGGTGCCTTGCTTTGCCTTGCCTTGCCTTGCCTTGCCTTACCATGGTGCCTATAGTACCTTGTCTTGCCTTGCCTTAGAATGATGTGCATGGTGCCTTGCCTTGCCTTACCATGATGTCCATGGAGCCTCTCTTTGCCTTGCCTTGCTTTCTGTAGTGCCCATTCTGCCTTGTGTTGCCTTGCCATGGTGCCCATGGTTCCTTTCCTTACCTTGCCTTATCATACCATTGTGTCCATAATGCTTTGCTTTGCCTTACCATGGTACCCACAGTGCCTTGCCATACCTAGCTTTGCCTTACCATGGTACCCACAGTGCCTTGCCATACCTAGCTTTGCCTTACCATGGTGCCAAATGTGACTTCCCTTGCCTTGTCTTGACATATCATGCTGGCAATATTGCCTTGACTTGCCTTGCCTTGCATTGCCTTACCATGGTGCCCATGGTGCCATGTTATGCCTAGTCTTTCCTTGCCTTGCCATGATTTACCTTTGTGCCCATAGTCCTTTGACTTGACCTGTCTTGCCTTGCCTTGCCATTGTGCCCATGGTGCCTTGCCTAGTTTTCCCTTGACTTACCATGGTGCCCATGGTGGCTTGCCTTGCCTTAACAAGGTTCTGAAGGTGCCTTGCTTTTTCTTGCCTTGTGTTACCATGGTGTCCATGATGACTTGCTTTGCCTTGCATTACCATGGTGCCCATGGTGTCTTGCCTTGCCTTACCTTGGTGCCCATGGTGCATTGCCTTGCCTTGCTTTGTGTTGCTTTGCCTTAACGTGGTGCCCATGCTGCCCATGATGCCTTGCTTGCCTTGATTGCCTTGATTGCCTTGCCTGCCTTGCTTGCCTTGCCTCACAATAGTGCCCAAGGTGCCGTGCCTTGACTTGCCCAACCATTATGCCCATGGTTCCTTTCCTTTCCTTACCATTGGGCCTATTGTGCATGGCTTTGCCTTGCCTTGCCTTACCATGGGCCCAAGGTGCCTTGCTTTGCCTTGCCTTACCATGGTGCCCATTGCACCTTGTCTTCCTTGCCTTAGAAGTGTGTGCTTGGTGCCTCCCTGTGCCTTGCCTTGTGATGTTGCCCATGGTGCCTTGCCTTGCCTTGCCTTTCCATTGTTCCCATGCTGCCTTCCCTTGCCTTGTCTTAACATTGGGCCCATGGTGGCTTGGCTTTCCTTACCATTGTGCCCATTTTGCATGGCTTTGCCTTTCCTTGCCTTACCATAGTGCCCATGGTGCCTTGCCTTGCATGTCCTTACCTTGGTTCCCATGATGTTTTGCCTTACCTTGGCTTGCCTTACCATGCTGCCCATGGTATCTTGCCTTGCTTTGCCTTGATTTACCACAGTGCTCATGTTGTCTTGCCTTGCCTTTCCTGGCCTTAACTTGCCTTACCAAGGTGCCCAAGGTGCCTTACCTTGCATTGCCTTCTCATGGTGCCCATGGTGCCTTACCTTGCTTGCCTTTCCTTGCCGTAACATGGTGCCCATGTTGCCTTGCTTTGCCTTGCCTTATCATGGTGCCCATGGTGACTTGCCTTGCCTTGCTTTGCCTTGCCTTACCATGGTGACCATGCTGTCCATGATGCCTTTCCTTTCCTTACCATTTTGCCCATTATGCCTTGACTTTTCTACCATGCCTTACCATGGTGTCCATGGTGCCTTGTCTTGCCTTACCATTGTGCCCATGGTGACTTTTTTGCCTTGCCTTGCTTTACCATGGTTCCCATGGTGCCTTTCCTTGCCTTGCCTTCCCTTACAATGGTACCCATGGGGTCTTGCCTTGTTGTGCCTTGCCTTGCCTTACCATGGTTCCCATTTTGCCTTGCCTTGCCTTGCCTTACATTGAATTATCAGTGTTCCCATGGTGCCTTGCCTAACCATGGTCCCATGGTGCCTTGCTTTGCCTTTCCTTTCCTTACAATGGAGCCCAACATGCCTTGCCTTGCTTAGCATTTCCTTACCATGGTCTCCATGGTGCCTTCCGTTGACTGGCCTTGCTTTGCCTTACCATAGTGCCCATGGGGACTTGCCTCACCTTTCCAGGCCTTCCCTTATCATGGTACCCATATTGCCTTGCCTTACCTTACCATTGTACCCATGGAGCCTTGTTTGCTTTGCCTTACCATGGTTCCCATGGTGCCTTGCCTTGCCTTGCCTTACAATGGTGCCCATGGTGTCTTGCCTTTCTGTGCCTTGCCTTGCGCTATCATTTTTCCCATTTTACCTTGCCTTGCCTTGCGTTGAATTACCAGGGTAGCCATGTTGCCTTGCCTTGCATTGCCTTCCCTAACCATGGTCCCATGGTGCGTTGCCTTGCCTTGACTTGCCTTGCCTTGCCTTACAATGGAGCCTAAGATGCATTGCCTTGCCTTGCCTTGCCTTGCATTTCATTACCGTGGTTCCATTGTCATTGTGCCTTGTGTTGCCTGGCCTGGCCTTGCCTTACCATCTTGCCCATGGTGACTTGCCTTGCCTTTATATGCCTTTCCTTATCATGGTGTCCATAGTGTCTTGCCTTGTCATGTGTTACCTTATGTTACAATGGCGCCCATGGTGCCTTGCCTTGCCTTGTTTTACCATGGTGCCCATGGGGCATTCTCTTGCGTTGCCTTGACTTGCTGGTCCCGCATGCCAATGGTGCACTGCTTTGCCTTGCCTTACCATGGTGCCCATTGTGACTTTTCTTGCTTGGACCTACCATGGTGCCCATGGCACCCTGCCTTCCCATGCTTTACCACAGTGCTCATGGTGACTTACCTTGCCTTGCCCATGAGGCTTTGCCTTCCCTTCTCTTACCATGGTGCCCATGTCACTTCGCCTTGCCTTCCCTTGCCTTACATTGGTGCCCATGGAGTCACACCTTGCCTTGCCTTGCTTTTCCATTGAGCCCATGGTATTATTCCTTGCCTCGACTTGTCTTGCCTTATCATGGTGCCCATGCTGCCTGGACTTGCCTTGCCCTGCTATATTGCTGATGGTGACTTGCTTTGCCTTGACATGCCCTCCATGATGCCTATGGTGCCTTGCCATGCCTTGTCTTACATGGTGCCCATGGTGTCTTTCCTTGACTTGCCTTGCCTTATCATGGTGCCCATGTTGCTTTGCCTTGCCTTGCCTAAGCATGGTGCCTATGGTGCCTATGGTGCCTTGCTTTGTATTGCGTTCCCTTGGTGCACATGGTGCCTTGCCTTTCCTTGCCTGTCCTTACCATGTTGCCAATGATTTCTTGCCTTGTGTTTCATTGCCTTACCTAACCATGGTGCCCATGGTGCCTTCCCTTGCCTTACCATGGTGTCCATGGTGCCTTCCCTTACTATTCCTTTCCTTACCATGGTTCCCAGGATGCCTTGACTTGCCTTACAATGGTAACCCAGGTGCCTTGCCTTTCCTTGATTTACCTTTCCACAGTGCCCATGGAGCCTTGCATTGCCTTGCCTTGTTTTGCCTTGCCTTACCATAGTGCCCATGGTGTATTGTCTTGCCATGCCTTGCCTTGCCTTACCCTGGAGCCCATGTTGTCTTGTCGTTCCTTGAATTTCCTTACAATGGCTCCCATGGTGCCTTGCCTTACCTTGCCTACCATGGTGCCCATGGTTCCTTGCCTTGCCTTGCCTTACCATTGTGCCCATTGTGCCTTGCCTTGCTTTGTCTTATCATGGTGCTTATGATGCCTTGCCTTGCCTTACTTTACTATGTTGCCCATGGAGGCTTGCTTTCCCTTGCCTTGCCTTATGTTGCCTTACCATGGTGCCCATGGTGCCTTGCTTTCTCTCGCCTTCGATTTCCAAATCATGGTGCTCATCGGGCCTTGCCTTGACTTGCCTTGCATTACAATGGTGCCCATGGTGCCATGCTTGCCTTGCCTTGCATTGTTTTGCCTTACATTGGTTCCCAGAGTAACTTGCCTTGCATTGTCTTCCAGTGGTGCCCATGGTGCCATGCTTGCCTTGCCTTGCATTGTTTTGCCTTACATTGGTTCCCAGAGTAACTTGCCTTGCATTGCCTTCCAGTGGTGCCCATGTTGCCTTTGCTTGCCTTTCCTTGCCTAAACATGGTGTCCATGGTGCATTGCATTTCATTGCCTTTTCTTACTATGGTGTCCACTGGGCCTTGCGTTGCTTTGCTTTGCCTTACCATGATGCCCATTGTGCCTTGCCTTGCCGTGCCTTGCCTTGCATTACAATGTTTCCCATGGTGCCTTGCCTTGATTGCTTTGTCTTACCATGGTGCCCATGGTGACTTGCCTTGCCTTGACTTGCCTAACCATATGCTCACCGTGTCTTGCCTAGCCTTGCACTCCTATGCTTTATCATGGTGCTGATGGTGTTTTGCCTTTAATTGCCTTGCCTTACCATGGTGCACATACTGACTAGGCTTGCCTTGCCTTGCCATAGTGCCCATGGTGCCTTGCCTTGCCTTACCATGTTGCCCATGTTTCATTTCCTTGCCTTGCCTTACCATGGTGCCCATGGCAAATTGCCTTGGCTGGACTTCCTTGCTTTTCTATGGTGGTTATAGTGTTTTGCCTTACCTTGCCTTACTATGGTGCCCATGGTGCCTTGGGTTGCCTTTCCTTTTCTTGCTGTAACCTGGTGCCCATGGTGCCTTGCCTTGCCTTGACTTACCATTGTGCCCATGGTGCCTTGACTTTTCTGCCATGCCTTACCATGGTAATCATGGTGCCTTGCCTTGACTTACCATTGTGCCTATGTTGCCTTGTTTGCCTTTCCTTGCCTTACCATGGTTCCCATGTTGCCTTGACTTGCCTGGCCTTGCCTGGCCTTACAATTCTGCCCACGGTGTCTTGCCTGGCTGTGCCTTGCCTTGCCTTACCATGTTTCCAATTTTGCCTTGCCTTGCCTTGCGTTGAATTACCAGGGTACACATAGTGCCTTGCGTTGGCTTGTCTTGCCTAACAATGGTCCCATGGTGCCTCGCTTTGCCTTGCCTTTTCTTGCCTTGCCTTACAATGGAGCCGAAGATGCCTTGCCTTGCCTAGCATTTCCTTACCATGGTCCCCATTGTGCCTTGCATTGTCTGGCCTTGCCTTGCCTTAGCCATCGTGTCCATGGTACCCTGCCTTGCTTTTATATAGCTTCCCTTATCATGGTGCCCATGGTGCCTTGCCTTGCCTACCTTTGCCTTGTGTTACCATGGCGCCCATGGTGCCTAGCCTTGCCTTGCTTTACCATGGTGCCCATGGGGCCTTTTCTTGCCTTGCCTTGTCTTCCTGTACCATCATGCCCATGGTGCCTTTCCTTGTCTTACCATGGTGCCCATGTTGCCTTTTCTTGCTTGGCCTTACTATGGTGCCCATGGCAACCTGCCTTACCATGCTTTGCCATGGTGTCCATGGTGCCCTGCCTTGCCTTTCCTTGTAATACCATGCTGTCCATGGTGCCTCACATTGCCTTTCCTTGCCTTACAATGGTGACCAAAGTGCCTTGCATTTCCTTGCCTTGCTTGGCCTTCCATAACCAGCGCGCTCTTAGCGCCTTGCCTCGCCTTGACTGACCGTGGTGCCCATGGTTCCTTCCCTTGTTTTGCTTGGCTTTACCATGGTGCCAATGGTTCCTTGCCTTGCCTTATAATTTTTACCAAGGTGCTTTCCCTTGCCTTATGATGGTGCCCATGGTGCATTGCCTTACCTTGTCTTGTCTTAACATGGTGCCCATGTTTCCTTTCCTTGCTGTGCCTTCCTCCATCATGGTGTCCATGGTGCCTTTCCTTGCATTTCCTTGCCTTGCTTTACCATGGTGTCAATGATGGCTAACCTTTATTTTACCATGGTGCCCATGGTGACTTGCCTTGCCTTACCATGGTGCCCACGGTGGTTGCTGTACCTTGCCTTACCTTACCATGGTGCCTATGGTGTCTTTCCTTGCCTTATCATGCTACCATGGTGTCATGCCTTGCCTTATCATAGTGTCCATGGTGCCTTTCTTTTCCTTACCATGGTGTTTATGGTGTCTTGCCTTGCTTTACATTGGTGCTCATGGTGAATTGCCTTGCCTTGCCTTGCTTTACTGTGGTGCCCATGGTGACTTGCCTTGACTTACATTCTGTCCGTGATGCCTTGCCTTGCCCTGCCTTACGTTACCATAGTACCAATGGTGCCCTGCCTTGACTTTCACTACCATGGTGCCCATAGTGCCTTTCCTTTAATTTCCTTGCCTTGCCTTGCCCTACCATGGTGCCAATGGTGCCTTCCTTTGCCCTGCCTTAACATGGTGCCCATAATGTCTTGATTTGCCTTGCAATGCTTTACCATGGTACTCTTATTGCCTTTAGTTGCTGTACCTTGCCTATCATGGTGCTCGTGCTGCCTTACCTTGCCTTCCCCTACAATGGTTACCATGGTGCCTTGCCTTACCTTACCTTGCCTTGCCTTACCTGTTGCTGATTGCGCCTTGCCTTGCCTTGCCTTACCATTGTGTCCATGGTGCCTTCCCTTGAGTTATATTTCTTTACCATGGTGTCAATGATGCCTTGCCTTGCCTTGCCTTGCCTAACCATGATGTCTGTGGTGTCTTGCCCTTCCTTGAGTTTCCATGGAGCCCATGCTGCCATGTCTTGCCTTACCATGGTGCCTACAGTGCCTTGCATTGCCTTGCCTTACAATGGTGCCCATGGTGCCCTGCCTTACCTTGAGTTGCATTACCATGGTGCCCATGATGCCTCTCATTGCCTTGCCTTGCCTTACCATGGTGACCATGGTGTCTTGCCTGGCTTACCCTTGCCTTGCCAAACCATGGTGCTCATAGTGCCTTGCCTTGCCTTGCCTTGCCTTGCCTTGCCTTGCCTTGACTTGCCTTACCATTCTGCTTATAGTGCCTTGCATTGCTTTGCCTTGGCTTACCATGGTGCCCATTGTGCCTTGCCTTGCCATGCCTTGGCATGGTACCCATAGTGCCAGGCCTTGCCATACCTTGCCATGGTGCCCATAGTGCCTTGTCTTGCATTGCCTTGCCTTACCATTGTATTCATGGTTCCTTGCCTTCCGTTGCCTTGCCTTGCCTTGCCTCACCATGGTTCCCATGGTGCCTTCCTTCTCCTTGCCTTGCCTTACAATTTTGAACAGGGTGCCTTGCCTTTCCTTTCCTTACCATGGTTCCCACGGTGCCTTGTCTTATCTTGCCTTACACTGGTGCCTATGGTGCCTTACCTTGCCTTGCCTTGACCTACTATTGTGCCCAAGGTGCCTTAACTTGCCTCACAGTAACATGGTGCACACAGTGCCTTCATTTCCCTTACCTTACATGGTGCCCATGGTGAATTGTCTTGCCTTACCTTGCTCCACCAAGGTGCCCTTGGTGCCTTGACTTGCCATGCCTTGCCTTACAATGGTGCCCATGGAGCCTTGCCTAGCCTTGCCTTATCAACGTGCCTGTGGTGCGTTACTTTGCCTTACATTGCCTTGCCTTCCCATGTGTCCCACTGTGCATTGCTTTGCCTTGACTTGCTATACCATGGTGCCAATGGTGCCTAGGCTTAAATTGCCTTGCCAAAACATGATGCCCATTGTGCCTTGCCTTGCCTTGACTTGCCATGATGCCCATGGTGCTTTGTCTCACCTTGCTGTGCCTTGCAAAACAATCATGACCATGGTGCCTTTCCTTCCCTTTCCTTGCATTGCCTTGCCTTCCCATGATGCACCTCGTGCCTTACCTTGCTTTGCCTTACTCTGCCTTGTCTTACAATGGTGCCAATGCTAGCCATGGTACCTTGCTTTGCCATTCTTTGCCTTGCATTACCATGGTGCGCATGGTGCCTTGCCTTGCCTTACAATGCATTACCATGCTGCCCATTGTACATTACCTTTCTTTTCCTTTCCTTACTATTGTGCCTATGGTCCTGGCGTTGCCTTACCATGATGTCCCAGGTGTCTTGTCTTGCATTGCCTTAACATGTAACACATGTTGCCTTGCCTTGCCTAGCATTGCCAAAGAATGGTGCCCACGATACCTTGTCTTGCCTGACCATGGTGCCCATTGTGCATTGCCTTGTCTTGGATTGCCTTGTTTTACCATGGTGCCCATAGTGCCTTGCTGTGTTTGCCATGTCTTCCCTTACCATGGTGTCCACGTTTTCTTGCCTTTACCTGTCTTGCATTACCATGCTGCCCACTGTGCCTTGCTTGCCTTGATTTGTCTTGGTTTACCATGGTGCCCATGGTGCGTTGCCTTGTCTTACCATGGTGCCCATGGTGCCTTCATTTGCCTTGCCTTACAATGTGCCCATGGTTCCCTACCTTGCACTACAATGGTGCCTATGGTGCTTTCCTTGCTTTGCCTTGCCTTACCATTTTCCACATGGTGCCTTTCCTTGCTTTACCATGGTGCCAATGGTGCGTTGCCTTGCCTTGAATTACCATGGTGCCCATGGCGCCTTTCCTTCCCTTGCCTAGCCTTGCTTTACCATGGTGTACATGGTGGCTAACCTGGTTTTACAATGGTGCCCATGGTTCTTTGCTATGCCTTATCATGGTGCCACAGTGCTTCCCTTGCCTCACCATGGTGTTGATGGAGTTTTATCTTGTTTTGCTTTGCAATTATGCCCATGGTGCTTTTCTTTGCCCTGCCGTGACTTACCATGGTGTGCATAGTGCCTTGCCTTGCCTTGCCTTGCCTTGCCGTCATGCAGATGGTGCCTTGCCTTCAATTGCCATGCCTTGCTTTACCATGTGATCCATGGTGGCTAACCTTTATTTTACCATGGTGCCCATGGTGCCTTGCTTTAACTTACCATGGTGCCCATTGTAACTTGGCTTGCCTTACATTCACGCCCATGGTGCATTGCCTTGCCTTGCATTGCCATACCATGGTACTCATGGTGCCTTGCCTTTTCTTGCATGCTCATATTACACACGGTGCCTTGCCTTACCATGGTGTCCATGATTCCTGGCCTTATCTCGGGTTGCTCTGTCTTGCCTAACCATGGTGCCGATTTTGCCTTGCTTTGCTTTGCCTTACCATGGTGCCCATGGTGCTTTGCCTTCCCTTCCCTTGCTTTACCATGGTGACCATGGTGCCTTGCCTTGACTTGCCTTGCCTTAACATAGTTCCCATGGTGCCTTGCCTTGCTTTGCCTTACCATGGTACCCTGGTACCTTGTTTTGCCTTGCATTGCCTTGCCTTAACATGCTGCCCATAGTGCCTTGCCTTGCCTTGTTTTGCCTTACCCTAATATGGCACCCATGATTCCTAGCCTTACCATGCCTTGCCTTACCATGGTGCCCATGGTGTCTTGCCCTGCCTTGACTTACATTACCATGGAGGCCATGATGCCTTTCATTGCCTTGTCTTACCTTACCATGGTGACCATGGTGCCTTGTGTTGCCTTGCTTTGCCTAACCTTTGTGCTCATAGTGCCTTAACTTGCCTTAGCATGGTAACTATGTTGCCTTACATTGCTCTGTCTTGCCTTACTGTGGTTCACATTGTGACTTTCCTTGGCTTTCCTTGCCTTGCCTTGCCTTGCCTTACCATGATGCTCATGGTGCCTTGCTTAGCCTGGTCTTGCCTCACCATGATAATTATAGTGACTTGCATTGCCTTGCCTTGCCATCCCATGGTGCCCATGGTGCCTTGCCTTGCCTTCCCTTGCCTTACTAGGGTGCCCATTGTGCCTTGACTTGACTTGCCTTGCCTTACCGTGGTGCCTATGATGCATTACCTTACTCTGATCCTCATAGTGCCTTGCCTTGCCATGACTTACCATGCTACCCATGGGGCCTTTCATTGCCTTGTTTTGCCTTACTATAGTGCCCATGGTGCTTTGTCTTGACTTGCATTAACATGGTGCCCATGGTGCCATGCTTGCCTAACCTTGCCTTGCTTTGCCTTACCATGGTGCCCAGGGTGACTTATGTTGCGTTTCCTTACCTTGGTGCACAGGTTGCACTGCCTTGCTATACCTTGCCTGAACATGTTGCCTATGGTGCCTTGCATTGCCTTACCTTCCCCTACCATAGTGCCCATTCTGACCTGCCTTGCCTTGCTTGACCTTACCATGCTGCCCATAGTGCCATGCCTTTCCGTGCCTTCCCTTGCATTACCATGTTAACCATGGTGGTTTGCCTTCCTTTGCCTTGCATTACCATGGGGGCCATTGTGACTTGCCTCCCCTTGACTTGTCTTATCATGGTGCCCATGATGCCTTGCCTTGATTTGCCTAACCATAAACCCATGGTGACTTGCCTTGCCTTGCATTCCCTTGCTTTACCATGATGTCCATGGTGCCTTGTCTTGCCTTGCCTTACCACTGTGCCCATGGTGACTTGCCTTGCCTTCCCGTTGTGCCCATGGTGACCTGTCATGCCCTACTTTACTATGGTGCCTATGGTGCCTTACCTTGCCTTCCCTGCCTTACCATGGTGCCCATGGCGACTTGCCTTGCCTTACCTTTCATTGCCTTGCCTTGCCTTCTCTTTCCTTTCCTTGCCTTACCATTGTACCCATGGTTCCTTGTCTTCCCTTGCCTTACCACGGTGCTTATAGTGCCTTGCTTCGCTTTGCCTTACTATGGTGCCTTGCATTGCCTTGCCTTGCCTTACCATGGAGCCCATGGTGCCTTGCATTGCCTTGCCTTGCATTGCCTTTCCATAACATTGTGCCCATGGAAAGCTACATTGCCTTGCCTTAACTTGCCTTCCACTTTTATGTTGCCCATGGTGCATGCCTTGCCATGCCTTGCCTTACCTGGGTGCCCATGATGCCTTGCCTTTCCTTACATTACCAGGGGGCACATGGTGCCTTTCTGTGGCAAGATTTGCCCTACCATAGTGCCCTTGACACCTTGTCTTGCATTAGCAATGTGCCCATGGTGCCTTGCCTTGCCTTGCCTTACCAGGGGGCACACGGTGCCTTTCTGTGGCTAGCCTTGACCTACCATAGTTCCCTTGGCACCTTGCCTTGCATTGCCTTACCTTGTCTTGCTTTACCAATGTGCCTATGGTGCCTTGTCTTTCCTTGTCTTACCAGGGGAAACATGGTGCCTTTCTATGGTTTGCCTTGACCTACCATGGTACACATGGCACCTTGCCTTGCATTGCCTTGCCTTGTCTTGCTTTACCAATGTGCCCGTGGTGTCTTTCCATGGCTTGCCTTCCTTTATTATGATGTCCATGGTGCCTTGCCTTGCCTTGCATGGCCTTGCCTTACCATGGTGCCCATGGTGCCTTGCCTTGCCTTGTTTCCACATTGTGCTAATGGTGCTCTGTCATGCCCTACCTTATCATGGTGTACATGGTGCCTTACCTTGACTTTCCCTGCCTTACCATGGTGCCCATGGCTACTTGCCTTACCTTTCATTGCCTTGCCTTGCCTTGCCTTGTCTTGCCTTCTCTTGCCTTGCCTTGCCTTTTCTTGCCTTACCATTGTACCCATGGTTCCTTGTCTTGCCTTGCCTTACCACGGACCCTATAGTGCCTTGCCTTGTTTTGCCTTACCATGGCGCTTTGGCTTGCCTTGCCTTACCATGATGCCCATGGTGCCTTGCATTGCCTTGCCTTGCGTTGCCTTGCCTTAAAGTTGTGCCCATGGAGAGCTGCCTTGCCTTGCCTTAACTTGCCTTCCACTTCCATGTTGCCTATGGTGCTCACCTTGCCATGCCTTGCCTTACCTGGGTGCCCATTGTGTCTTTCCTTTCCTTGCCTCACCAGGGGGCAGATGGTGCCTTTCTGTGGCTTGCTTTGCCCTACCATGGTGCCCATCACATGTTGCCTTGCATTGCCTTGCCTTGTCTTGCTTCACCAATGTGTCCATGATGCCTTGCCATCCATGCCTTGCCTTATGATGGTGCCCATGGTGCCTTGCCTTGCATGGCCTTGCCTTACCATGATGGCCATGGTGCCTTTCCTTGCCTTACCATGCTGCCCATGGTGCCTTTTCTTGCCTTGCCTTGCCTTCCCACACTGCGCATGGTGTCTTGTCTTGCCTTTCCTTGCCTTACCGTGGTGGCCATGGTGCCTTGCCTTGCCTTGCCTTGCTTTGCCTTAACATGGTGCCCATGGTCCTTTGTCTTGCCTTGCCTTACCATGTTGCCCATGGTGTCTTGCCTTGCCTTACCATGGTGCCCATGGTGCCTGCCTTGCCTTGCCATATCATGATGCCTGTGATGCCTTTCTTTGCCTTGCCTTGCCTTACCATGGTGCCCATAATGCCTTTACTTGCATTGCCTTGCCTTACCATGTTGCCCATGGTGTCTTGCCTTGCCTTACCATGGTGCCCATGGTGCCTGCCTTGCCATATCATGATGCCTGTGATGCCTTTCTTTGCCTTGCCTTGCCTTACCATGGTGCCCATAATGCTTTTACTTGCATTGCCTTGCCTTACCATGGGGCCCTTATTGCCTTGCCTAGCCTTGCCTAGTATTGACTTGCCAGGGTGCCCATGGTGCTTTGACATGCCTTGCCTTGTCTTACCATGGTGACTTTTTTGCCTTGCCTTTCCTTGCTTTGCATTGCCTTCCTATACATGGTGCCCACAGTGCCTTTTCCTGACTTTCCTTGCCTTACCATGGTGCCCATGGTGCCTTGCATTGCCTCTCCTTATTGTGGTGCCCCTGGTGCCTTACCATGCCTTGCCTTGCTTCTACATTGTGCCCATGGTGCCTTCCCTTGCCATGTCTTGCCTTGCCTTACCATGATGTCCCTGGTGCCTTGCCTTGCCTTACGTTACTTTGGTGCCCATGGAGACTTGCCTTGGTATACAATGATGCCTATGGTTCCTTGCCTTGACTTGCCTCACCTTATCATGTTGCCCATGGTGCCTTACCTTGCCTTACCATGGTGCCTGTGTTGCCTTACCTTCCCTTGCCTTACCGTGGTGCCCATGGTGTCTTTTATTGCCTTGTCCTGCCTTACCATGCTGCCCATGGTGCCTTGCCTTGCCTTACCTTGCCTTGCTTTGCATCACCATGGAGCCCCTGGTGCCTTGACTTGCCTTGCCCTCCCTTACTATGGTACACGTAGTATGTTCCCTTGCCTTGCTTGGCAGTGCCTGCCTTCCCTTGTCTTGCCTTACCATGATGCCAGTGGTGCCTTGCCTTTCCTTGCCTTGCCTTACCTTGCTTAGCCTTGCCTTGCCTTTCTTTGCTTTACCATGGTGAATATGGTGCCTTGCCTTGCCATGCCTTTCTTTACCATGGTGCCAATTGTGCCTTGCCTTGCCATGTTTGCCTTACCATTGTGTCCATGGTTCCTTTCCTTGCCTTGCCTTATCATGGTGCCCATTATGAGTTTCCATGCCTTGCCATGCTTTCCTCACCATGGTGCCCAATGTGGCTTCCCTTGTGTTGCCTTACCATGATGCTCATGGTGCCTTGCCTTGCCTGGACTTGCCTTACCATGTTGCCTCTGGTGTCTTGCATTGCCTTGTCTTGCCTTTCCATGGTGCCTATGGTGCCTTGCATTCCCTTCCCTTGCCTTACCATGGTACCCATGGTGCCTTGCCTTGCCTTATTTTGCCTTACTATGGTGCCCATGGTGCTTTGTCTTGCCTTGACTTGCATTAACACGGTGCCTATGGTGCCATGCTTGCCTTGCCTTTCTTTGCGTTACCATGGTGCACATGTTGCCTTGTCTTGCCTTGCCTTGCCATGCCTTGTCAGAACATGTTGCCCATGGTGCATTGCATTGCCTTACCTCTTCCTACCATAATGCTCATTGGGGCGTGTCTTGCCTTGCACAATGGGAAGCATGGTAATATAAACAAGTCAAGGCTTCCTGCTCCCTTCCCACTTTCTTCTGCTTGTCAAAAGCAGATTGATGCAACTTTTCCCAACCACCTCCTACTCTCTGACTCACCCTTCTCCTTCTGCTTGCACCACTGCTGTGACTGGGACCTCCCCAAAGGGATCTGTCTTTGATGTCAACAAATGCCATAGAAGCTAAGCAGGGTTGGGAATAGCTTGGGCTAGGATGGGGACGGCCTGGAGAGAAGTGAGATGGAGGCTTTTGGCTTCCAGTTTCTTTCCCAATTTCCCTTGCTTTTCACAAAGATTTTCAACTGCTTCCTAATACTCTGGCAATTTTTCCCCACTTCCCTACACCTGTGCCCCC
Source organism: Lagothrix lagotricha (assembly GCA_963574225.1). Classification (NCBI taxonomy): domain Eukaryota; kingdom Metazoa; phylum Chordata; class Mammalia; order Primates; family Atelidae; genus Lagothrix; species Lagothrix lagotricha. The sequence goes on from CAUYNB010028092.1 coordinate 50,154, forward strand.
ACTGCATTCTGGAACATCATTTAGAGTTATCATCCTAACAGTCCTAGGATTTCATAGTAGCCTGAGGTCGTCCCTGTCAAGAAGCTAAGCATGGGCAAGCACAATTGCCTCCCCACACACCAGAATGCTATGGTGCCCAAGGGCTGCCAAACTGACCCTAGAAGAACATCCTGGGCAGCTGTGGGAACACAGTTGGCCAGAAAAGGGGAGTTGTGAGACAGGGAACAGTTGGGAAAAGCAAAGAGAACCAAAGGGGGAAGACAAAAACCTCCAGCTCCTGGTTTCCCCAGGTGGTCCCACATCAAGACCCAGTCAAGTCTGACCCTACTTGTCTTCTGGGCTGTGGCACCCTCAGGATGCTATGGTGCCATGGGCTGCCAGGATGGACACCCATAGAAAGGTCCCGGTCCTTGGCAGGGGTGCAGGCAGGCAGAAACAAGAAATAGAAAGCCAGAGGATTAGGAGGTGCTAGGAGAAAACCAGAGTGTTAGGCGGTGTTAGGAGAAACATAAAATAGAAAGCCAGAGTGTTGGGAAGTGGTGCGACAAGTGAGGGAGAATGGGTAGGAATCAGAGAGCTAAAGCCTCAAGCCACTGTCTTCCCAGTGGTCCCCAATCCATGCCCCAGTCAGGCCAAACCCTGCTTAGCTTCCAGGCTGTGGCACCCTAGGGCTGCTATGGTGCCTAGGGGCTGCTGAGACAAATGTTCATGGGGAAGTCCCACGCCATGTCAGAGGTGTAGGCAAGCTGGAAAGAGGAACAGAGAGTCAGGGGGCCGTTGGGAAACACTGGTGCAAGCAAAAGAAAAATTGAAGAAGTCTAAAGGCAAAAGCCTCCAGACTCTAATTTTTGCAGGCAGTCCACCATCCAAGCCCCAGTCAGGCACCACCCTGCTTAGCTTCCAGGCTGCAGCACCTTAGGGCTGCTATGGCACCTGGGGGCTGCTAAAACAAACCCACACAGGGAGGCCCTGGGCCTTGCTGGGGACATAGATAAGTGGGAAATGGGGGACAGAGAGGGTGCATTCGGGAAGCATTGAGACAAGCAGGGAAAAGCTTGGAGATGGCAAAAAGTGAAAAGCCTCCAGCCCCTGGTCTTTAAAGGCAGTCCCTCATCCAAGCCACAGCCAGGACTGACCCTGCTTAGCTTCCGAGCTGTGTCGCCCTAGGGTTGCTATCAAGCCTGGTGTCTGCCAAGAGAAACCCACATGGGGAAGTCCTGAGCCGTGACAGGGTCATGGGCAAGCGGGAAAAAAGGAGAGAAAGTCGGGTAGCAGTTGGGACAAGCAGGAGAATGCTTGAAGAAAGCAAAAAAGCAAAAGCCTCAAACCCCCAGTAATTCAAGGAAATCCTCCATCCAAGCCCCTGCTAGGTCCAACCCTACTTAGCTTCCAGGACACTGCCCACCAGTGTTCTCACCACAATCGAAACTTGTCTCAGGGTTTGTCATGCCAGGCCCCATGAGCCATAGCAGCCTGTGGGAGCCTCAGCGTGGAAACTAAATAGGGTTGCCTTTGACTGAAACTTGAATAGGGGACCACCTGGGGACACCAGGGCTGGATACTTTTGTCTTCCCACTCTTCTGATTTCCCCCCGCTTGTTACAACACTTCTTAACCACTCCCAAACTCTCTGGACACTATTAATTGCCCAATTGCACACCCAACATGGATTGAGACCTTCCTATGGGGGTCCATCTAGGCTGACCCCAATCTGCATGGCAGCCTGAGGGTGCCCCAGCACAAAACATGAGCAGAGTAGCGCATGACTGGGGTTAGATAAGGGACCCCCATGGAGTCCTGTGGCTGGAGGCTTTTGGCCTCCAGCTCACTTCCTGCTGTCCTCCATTTTTGGCAACTCTTCCTAACTGCCCTCTGACTCTCTGACACCCCCCTTTCATGCCCACCAGTGCCCCTACCTCAGCCTTGGATTCCCCATAGGGATGTGTTCTGGCAGCCCCCAGTCACCATAGCAGGCTGAGGGCACCCGAGCCCTGAACCTAAGCAGGGTCAGGTCAGGCTGGCTGTTGGATAGGGGACCGCGTGGAAAGATTGGAACTGGAGGCTTCTGGCTTCCTGCTCTTTTTCCATTTTTTTCCCTTGTCATACTGCTTCTCAACCGCCTCCAGACTCTGAGACTGCTATGGTTTCATGGGGCTGCCTGGGAGGGGCCCCATGGGGAGGTCCACAACTGTGCTGGGGGTGACAGCATGCAGGAAACAGGAGGCCAGAAAGTAAGGGGGCCATTGGGAAGCATTGCAGCAAGTGAGGAAAAGTCAAAAGGAAGCTGAAATCCAAACGCCTCCAGTCTCTGTTCTCCCCAGACTTTCCTTCATAGAAGCCAAAGCAAGGCCTTATGCTGCTTAGCTTCTGGGCTGGGGTGCACTCAGGCTGCTATGGCGCCTGGTAGCTGCTGAAACAGATCCCACAGGGAGATCCTGGGACACAGCAGGAGTGCATGGGAATGAAAAAAAAGGGGCCAGAGAGTGAGGGGTCAGTTGGGAAGTCTTGTGACAAACAGAAGGAAGTAGAAAGGGAGCAAGAAGCCAAAAGCTTCCAGGCTCTTATCTCCCCAGGCGTCCTATCATCCAAGCCCCAGCCAGTCCTGACCCTGCTTAGCTCTGAGCTGGGGTGACCTCAAGCTGCTATTGTGCCCCAGAGCTGCCATAATGAGTCCCCATGGGGAGGTCCCTGGCCAAACGGCGGGGAAGCAGGTGGGCTGGCAAGGAAGGGCCAGAGAGTTAGCAGGAAGTTGGGAAGCATTGCGACAAGCAAAAAAATATAAAATGAGAGTGAGCGGGAAGCCAAAAGCCTCCAGCCCCAGACTCCCCAAGCAATCCCCTATCCAAGCCCAACTGAGGACCAACACTGCTAAGATTCTAAGCTCTATTGCCCTCAAGTCACTGTGACGCACAAGGGCTGCTAGGGGACCCCCTCAGGAATGCCCCAGGATGCGGCAGGGATGCAGCCATGCAGGAGTGAAAAAGGGAAAACCAGAGTGTCAGGGGGCGGTTGGGAATCTTAGAAAGAAGCAGAGAAAATTGGGAAGGGAAAGGGAAGCCAAAAGCCTCCAGTTCACGTCTTCCCAGGCTGGCCCCATACAAGCTCAAATCAGATCCTGCTTTTCTTTCTGGCTGATGAGGCCTCAGGCTGTGTTAACATTCGATGACTTTAGAGACAGATCTTTTATGGAGGTTCCAGGACATGGCAGAGTCAGAGGTAGGCGGTAAAGGGCTGGCCAGAAAGTCAGGGGATGGTTGGAAAACATTTTGACAATCAAGGAAAAGGGGGAAGGCAAAAAAAAGCCAAAACCCTCCAGCCCCCTGTCCCCACAGGTAGCCTTCCATCCAAGCCCCAGCCAGGCTCAACCATGCTCAGCTCCCACGCTATGGTGCCCTCAGGGTGCTATGGTGCCCAGTGTCTATGGAAATGAACTCTTACAGAGAGGTCCCAGATTATGATGGGCTTGCAGTCCAGTGGAAAATAGGGGTCCAGAGTCAGAGGATGGATGGGAAGCATTGCAACAAGCAAGGAAAAGGGAAAATGGAACAGGAAGAAAAAAGCCTCCAGCCCCTGGTGTACCCTTTTGGCCTCCCATCCAAGCCCCAGCCAGGCTTGACCCTGCTTAGCTTCTGTGCTGGGGTCCCCTCCCAGTAATGTGGCACCAAGGACTGCTGGGAGGACCCCCACAAAAATGTCCCAGGCTGCTTTGGGTGCAGAGGTGGGCCAAAAAGTGTGGGGGCAGGCAGCAGTGAGTCAGGGAACGGTTTGGAAGCATTGAAACAAGCAGGTCAAAGTGGAAGAAAGGGGGAAGCCAAAAGCCTCTTGCTCCTTGTCTCCCCAGGTGGCCCTCCATCCAAGCCCCAATCAAGCATGACCCTGCATATTTTCTGTGCTGGGGCCCCCTCAAGCTGCTATTGTGCCTGGGGGCTACTAGGATAGACACCCACAAAAAGATCCCTGTCCTTGACAGGGCAAAGGCAGGTGGGAATGTGTAATAGAAATCCAGACGGTTGGGAGGCACTTGGGAAGCATTGTAGCAAGAGGTGAAGAGTGGGAAGAAATCAGAAAGTCAAAGCCTCTAGCAACTGTCTACCCAGGCGGTCCACATCCAAACCCAAGCCAGGCCAGGCCATGCTTAGCTTCTGGGCTAAAGAGCCATAGGGCTGCTCTGGAGCTGGGAGTCTGCCAAGACAAATGCGCACAAGGAATTTCCAGGGTGTAGTCAAGCAGGAAAGAGGGGACAGTGAGTCACGGGGTGGTTTGGAAAATTTAGGATAAGTGGGAGAATGCTTGAAGAAGGCAAAAAGGCAAAAACCTCTAGCCCCTGCTTTTTATAGGTGGTCCCCTATCCAATCTCCCGCCAGGCCTGACCCCACTTAGCTTCCAGGCCCTTGCCCACCAGTGTTCTTGCCACAGCCTGGGACCTCTTTGTAGGGTTTTTTCCTGGCAGGCCCTGTAGGCTATAGCAGCAAGAGGGCACCTCAGCCCAAAACCTAAGCAGGGTTGGGCTTGACTGAGGCTTGGATGGGGGACCACCTGGAGAGACCGGTGCTGGAGGCTTTTGGCTTCCCGCTTTTTTCCCACTTTCCCCACTTGTTGCAGTACTTCCTAACCACACCCAAAGTATCTAGACACAATTTTTCACCCACCCGTGTTTCCAACAACTCTTCCTTACCACCTTCTGACTTTCTTACCCTCCCTTTCATGCCTGCCTGCACACCCCCCGCTTCAACTGGGGCTTTCCCGTGGGGGTCCATTCTGCAGCACCCAATCACCATAGCAGCCTGAGGCTACCCCAGCTTGGAAGCCAAGGAGAGAGGGGCTTGGCTGGCGCTTGGATGGGGGACCACATGGTAAGACCAGGCCTAGAGGCTTTTGGCTTCCTGCTTTATCCAACTTTTCCCCCTTGTCCCAATGGTCCTCAACTGCCACTCCCTGACTCACAGACTTCTATGGTGTTAGGTGGTTGCCTAGACAGATCCCGAGATGGAAAACCAGAAACATGGCGGGGGTGAAGGCAGCAAGTGGGGAAAAGTGGAAAGGGAGCTGGAAGACAAAAGCCTCCTGCCCCCAGTCTCCTTAGGCAGCCTTTCATACAAGCCACAGCAAGGTCTGACCCTGCTTAGCTTCTAGGCTGGGTGGCACCTGAAAGCTGTTGAAACGGATCCCATGGGGAGGTCCTGGGCCATAGCAGGGGTGCACGGAAACATAAAAGAATGGGCCAGAAAGTCAGAGGTCTGTTGGAAAGCATTGTGACAAGCAGAAAAAAGGTGGGAAGGGAGCAGGAAGCTAAAAGCTTCCAGGCCCTTATCTCTGCAGGCGTTCCAAGCCCCAGCCAGTTCTGACCCTGCTTAGCTCTGAGTTAGAACCATCTCAGGCTGCTATTGTGCCCAGGAGCTGCCGTAAAAGACCCCCACGGGGAGGATCCTGACCACAAGCGTGAGCAGGCAGACTGGAAGGGAAAGGACAGAAAGTTAGCAGGTGGTTGGAAAGCCTTGTGAAGAGCAAAAAACCTGGGAGTAAATGGGAAGCCAAAAGCCTCAAGCAGTGCCCCATTCAAGACCCACTGCAGCCCAACCCTGCTAAGCTTCTAGGCTGGGGTGCCTCAGGAGTCTAGAAGACTCCCTCGAAGAAGACCCAGGATGCAGTGAGGGTGCAGGCATGCAAGAGTGGGAAAGGGAAAGCCAGAGTGTCAGGGGGCAGTTGGGAAGCTTTGTGACAAGCACTGGAAATTGGCAAGAGAACTGGAAGCCAAAAGTTTTCAGCCCCTGTCTTCCCAGGCTCAACTCTGCTTAGCTTCTGGGCTGAGGTGCCCTCGTGCTGCAATGGTATTTGGTGACTTCAGAGACATATCCCTTCAGAGAGGTCCCAGGCCACGGCATGGGCACAGGCAGGCAGAAATGGACTTGGCAGAGAGTCAGGGAGCAGTTGGGAAGCATTGCAGCAATTGGGGGAAAGCAGGAAGGGAGCAAGAAGCAAAAAGCCTCCAGACCCCTATCCTCCAAGTTGGTCCCCCATTGAAGACTCTGACAGGCTGACCTGGCTTAGCTCCCGGGCTGGAGTGCCCTCAGGGTGCTATGGCACCCAATGTCTACCAGGACAAACACTTATGGGGAGGTCCTAGGCAGCAACAGGCTTGCAGGCTGATGAAGAAGAGGGTGTCAGAGTCAGGGGGCAGTTGAGAAGCATTGTGACACGCAGGGGAAAGCGAAAATGGCGTGGGAAATAAAAAGCCTCCAGCCCCCGGTCTCCTCAGGCGTCCCCCTATCCAAACCCCAGCCAGGCTCAATCCTGCTTAGCTTCCATACTGGAGTCCCCTCAGCTTGCCATGACACCCAAGGGCTGGGGGCAGATCCCCACAAGAACATTCTTGGCTGCTGTAGGGGAAGAGGCAGGCAGAAAAGCATGGGTAATGAGTCAAGGGGAGGTGGGGAAGTGTTGGGACAAGTAGGGCAAAGCAAAAAAAGGAGGAAGGCAAAAGACTCAGCTCCTGGTCTCTCCAAGTGGTCCACCATCAAAGCCCCCGTCAAACCTGACCCTGGTTAGCTTCTGGGCTGGGACACTCTCAGGCTGCTATAGTGCCAGGAGGCTGCCTGGACAGATACCTAAGGAAAAGGCAAAAGCCTCCAGCCCCTGATTTTTACAGGCAGTCCCCTTTCCAAACCCCAGCCAGGCCCAACCCCACTTAGGTTCTGAGATGTGGCACCCTAGGGCTGCTATGGTGCCTGGGGGCAAATAAGACAAACTCACATGGGGAAGTCCCCAGAGTGGTGGAGACATAGACAAGCAGGCAAGAGGGGACAGTTAGGGGGCAGTTGGGAAGCATTCGGACAAATGGAGGAAAGCTTGAAGAAGGTGAAAAGGCAAAACCTCCAACCCCCTGTCTTTACACGCAGTGCCTGTTCCAAGTCCAAGTCAGGCCCGACCCTGCTTAGCTTCTGGGCTGTGGTGCCATAAGGCTGCTATGGTGCCTGGGTGCTGCCAAGACAAACCCACATGGGGAGGTCCTGGGCCTTGGTGGGGGCATAGGCAAGCAGCAAAGGAGGAACAGAGTCAGGAAGCAGTTAGAAGTGTTGAGGGAAGCAGGGAAAAACTTGAAGAAAGCAAAAAGGCAAAAGCCTCTAGTCCCTGGTCTTTCCAGTCAGTCCCCCATCCAAGTCTTTGCCAGAATCAACCCTGCTTGGCTTCCAAGACTCTGTTCACTGGCATTCTCACCACAGACCAGAACCTCTTTGTAGGGGTTTGTATTGGAAGGCCCTGTTGGCCATAGCAGCCTGAGGGCTCCTCAGCCTGGAAGCTAAGCAGGGTTGGGCTTGACTGTGGCTTTGATGGGGACCACTTGGGGTCACCAGGGTTGGAGGCTTTTGGCTTCCCACACATTTCCCACTTTGCCCCTCTTATAACACTTCTTAACTGCCCCCACACTCTCTAGACCCCATTTCCCGCCCATTTTTGCAAGTTGTAACACTTCTTAACTTCCCCCAGATGCTCGAGACCCTATTTCCTGCCCACATATGCCTCCTATGACTTGGACCTCCTGGTGGGAGCCCCTCCAGCTGACCCAAGTCGGCATAGCAGCCTGAGAGTGCCCCAGCATGGAAGCTTAGCAGGGTAAGGCATGGCTGGGACTTAGGTAAGAGACTGCCTGGGGAGTCTAGTGGCTGGAGGCTTTTGGCCTTTCGCTAATATCCCACTTTCCCCCTGCTTTTGCCAAGTCTTCCCAACTGCCCTCTGACTCTCTGAACCCCCCTTTCCTGCCCACCTGCATCCCCTCCTCGGCCTGGAACTTCCCAGTGGGGGTCCCTTCTGGAGCCCCCAGTCGCCATAGCATGCTGTGAGCTCTCCAGCCTGGAAGCTAAGCAGAGTCAGTGCTGGCTGGTGTTTGAATGAAGGACCACGTGGAAAGACCAGGCCTGGAGGCTTTTGGTTTCCTGCTCTTTTACCACTTTTCCCCCTTGTCACAATGGTTCTCAACAGCCCGCTGACTCTCAGACAGCTGTCGTTTTCAGAGGCTGCCTAGTTGGAGACCCATGGGGAAGTCCAGAAACGTGTTGGAGATGTAGGTAGTTGGAAAACAGTAGGCCAGGAAATCAGAAGGCAGTTGGAATGCATTGTGGCAAGCATAGAAAGTGGAAAGGGAGATGGAAGCCAAGAGCCTCCAATTGCTGGTCTTCCCAGGCAGTACTTCACACAAGCTACAGCAAGACCTGACCCTGCTTAGCTTCCAGACTAGGGAGCCCTCAGGTTGTTATGGCACCCAGTAGCTGCTGAAACTGACCACACAGGGAGGTCATGGGCTGCAGTGGTGGTGCACAAGGATAAAAAAAAAGGGACCAGAGAATCAGGGGACAGTTGGAAAGCACTGTGACAAGCAGAAGAAAGTGGGAAAGGAGCAGGAAGTCAAAAGCTTCTAGGCCCTTATCTCCCCAGGCATTCCATCATCTAAGCCCCAGCCCATCCTACCCTGTTCAGTTCTGAGCTCTGCCGATATCAGGCTGCCATTATGCCTGAGAGTTGCCACGATTAACCCCCACAGTGAGATCTCTTGCCACAGCGGGGTGGGAGCAGGAGGGCTGAAAAAGGAGGGCCAGAAAGTTAGCAGGTGGCTGGGAAGCATTGCGACAAGCAAAGAAAAGGAAGGGAGTGGGAAACCAAAAGCCTCTAACCCCACATTTCCCAGAGAAATCCCTTATCCAAGACCCATGGAGCCCCTAGCCTGCTTAGCTTCTAGGTTTGGGCACCCTCAGCCTGCTATGGCACCCAAGGGCTGCTAGGGCAGACCCATTAGGGGACATCTTAGGATGTGGTATGGGTGCAGGTATTCGGGAGTGGGAAAGGGAAAGCAAGAGTGTTAGGGGGATTTTGGGAAACTTTGTGACAAGCAGAGGAAATTGGGAAGGGAACAAGAAGCCAAAAGCCTTCAGCGCCAGTCTCCCCAGGTGGTCCCCCATCCAAGCGCAAGTCAGGCTCTACCCTGCTTAGCTTCTGGCCTGAGGCATTTTAGGCTGTGATGACATTCGGTAACTTCAGAAACAGACCTTTTCAGGGAGGTGTTGTGCCACGGCAGGGGTGCAGGCAGGTGGAAAAGGACTGGCCAGAAAGTAAGGGTCGGTTTGGAACTGTTGCAACATTTGGTGGAATGTAAAAGGGAATGGGAGAGAAAACCCTCCAGCCCCTAGTCTCTTAAGGCAGCACCCCTTCAAGCCTCAGACAGGCTGAACCCTACTTAACTTCCACACTAGGGCCCCATCAGGGTGCTATGGCACCAGAGGGCTTCCAGGTGGACCCCCACATAATGTCCCAGGCAGCTGTGGGGAAGCAGGCAGGTGGAAAAGTGGGGGCCAGTGAGTCAGTGGGAGGTTGGAAAGCGTTGGGACATGCGGGGCAAAGCGGAAGGAAAGGGGAAGCCAATGGCCTACAGCTCCATGTCTCCACAGGTGGTCCTTCCAAGCCACAGTCAAGCCTGACCCTGATTAGCTTCTGGGCTGGGGCGCCCTCAGGCTGTTACAGTGCCAAGACAGACTTCAGGCCCCATACAGGCTATTACTTCCTAACAGCCTCTCCAGGACAGACACCCATGTAAAAGTTTCTGTTCTTGGTGGTGGCACAGGCAGGTGGGAACGTGAAATAGAAAATCAGAGTGTCAGAAGGCTCTTGGGAAGCACTGCAACAAGTAGGAAGAGCTGGAAGGAATAGGGAAGCCAAAGCCTTCAGCCCTCATCCTCTCAGATGGTACCCCATCCAAGTCCCAGCCAGACCAGAACCTGCTTAGCTTCCTGAAAGCAGCGGCCTAGGGCTGCTATGGCACCTGGGACCTGCTGAGAAAAACTGAAAGGGAACTCCCAGGCCACAGTGTGGACGGAGGCAAGTAAGAAAAAGGGGACAAGAGTCAATGTGCGATTGGGAAGCAATGAGACAAGCTGAAGAAAGCTTGAAGAAGGCAAAAAGGCAAAAGCCTCCAGCCACCAGTCTTTACAGGCAGTCCACAATCCAAGCCCAAGCCAGGCCTGACTCTGCTTAGCATTCCTGCCATGGAGCCCTAGGGCTGCCTTGATGCCTGAGGGCTGCCAATGCAAACACATACAGGGAAGTCCCTGGCCGTGGCAGGAGTTGGGGGACATAGGCAAGAAGGAAAGAGGAGACAGAGTCACGGGGCAGTTGGGAAACGTTGGGATAAGTGTGGGTATGTCTGAAGAAAGTGAAACGGCAAAAGCCACCAGGTCTTGGTCTTTATAGGTGGTCCCTCATCCAATGGCCTGCCAGGACCAAGGCTGCTTAGCTTCCTGATCCCACCCATCAGTGCTTTAGTTGCAGCCCAGGACCTCTTTGTGGGGGGTTGTCATGGCAGGCCCCATGGACCATAGCAGCCTGTGGGCACCTCAGCCCAGAAGCTAAGCAGGGTCAAGCTTGACTGAGGTTTGGATGGGGGACTGCCTTGGGATACCAGGGCTGGAGGCTTTCAGCTTCCCGCTCTTTTCCCACTTTCCTCTGCTTGTTACAATACTTCCTAACAGCCTCCAGACTCTCTCAACACCATTTTTTGCCCACTTGCATCCACAACACAGACTAGTAGTTCCCCGTGGTGGTCCATTTCAGCTGACCCCAGTCGACATAGCAGCCTGAGGGCGCCCCAGAACAGAAACTGAAAAGGGTAGTGCATGGCTGGGTCTTAGATAAGAGACTGCCAGGGGAGTCTGGTGGCTGGAGGCTTTTGGCCTCCAACTCACTTCCCCCTTTTCCCACTTTTAGCAACTCTTCACAATTGCCTGCTTACTCTCTGACCTCTGCCCTTCCTGCCCATCTGTGCCCCTGCCTCGGCCTGGGATTTCCCTGTGGGGGTCCATTCAGGCAGCCCACAGTAGCCATAGCTGCCTCAGGGTGCCCCAGCCTGGAAGCTAAGCAGGGTTGGGACTTGCTGGCTCTTACATGGAAGACCAGGTGGAAAGACCAGGCCTGCAGGCTTTTGACTTCCTGCTCTTTTTGTATTTCCCCCCTCATCGCAACAGTTCCCAATAGCCCCCTAACTCAGACTGCTATGGTGTTCGGGGGTTACCTAGATGGAGCTCCACAGGGAGGTCCAGTACCGCAGCAGGAGAAAAGGTAGGCGGGAAACAGGAGGTCATGAAGTAAGGGGGTGGTTGGGAAGCATTGCTGCAAGTGGGGAAAAGTGGAAAGGAAGTTGGAAGTCAAAAGCCTCCAGCCCCTGGTTTCCCCAGGCCGTCCTTCATACAAACCACAGCAAGACCTGACCCTGCTTATCTTCTGGACTGGGGAGCCCTCAGGGTGCTGTGGCTCCCAGAAACTGCTGAAACAACCCCCATGGGGAGGTCCTGGGCCACAGTCGGGGTGCACAGGGTCAAAAAAGAAGGGGCCAGACAGTCAGGGTTCTGCTGGGAAGCATTCTGACATGCTGAAAAAAGTAGGAAGGAAATGGAAAGCCAAAAGCTTCAAGGCTTTTATCTCCCCAGGCATTCCACCATCTAAGCTCCAGCCAGTTTCTACCCTTCTTAGCTCTGAGCTAGGGCGATCTCAGGCTGCTACTGTGCCCAGGAACTGCCAAGACAGACCCCCACGGTAAGGTCCCTGGCTATGGAGTGGGGAGTAGCCTGGCAGGGAAGGAAAAGTCAGAGCATTATGACAAGCAGTGGAGAGCGGGAAGGAATCAGGAAGCCAAAGCCTCCAGCCCCCGTCTCCCCAGGCAGTACCCATCCAAACCCCAGCCAGGCCCAACCCTGCTTAGCTTCTGGGCTGGGGCACCCTAGGGCTGCTACGGTGCCTGGGGGCTGCCAAAACACACATGGGAGTCCCAGGATATAGCGGGGACATAGTCAATTGGCAAACAGGGGACAGAGAGTCTTGGTGCAGTTAGGAAGCATTGAGATAAGAGGGGGAAAAGTTGAAGAAGGTGAAAAGGCAAAAGCCTTCAGCCCCGTCTTTCCAGGCTGTCTGCCATTTAAGAACTTTCCAAGACCCACATTACTTATCTTCCAGCCCCTCACCTGCTGGCATTCTGGCCGCAGCTTGGGACACTTTGTGGGGGGTTGTTCTGGCAGGCCTTGTGGACCGTAGTAGCCTAAGGATGCCTTGGCCCAGAAGCTAAGCAGGTCAGACTTGACTGAGGCTTGGATGCAGGACCTCCTGGGGAGACTGGGGCTGGAGGCTTTTGGCTTCTCTCTTATTTCCCTCTTTCCCCCACTTGTTGCAACACTTCTTAACAGCTCCCAGACTCTCTGGACACCATTTCCCACCCACCTTTGCCCTAAACATGGACTGGGACCTTTTTGTGGGAGTCTGTTCTGGCTGACTCCGATCAGCATAGCAGCCTGAGGGTACCTCGGCCCGGAAGCTAAGAAGGGTCGGGCTTGACTGAGGCATGGATGGGGGCCACCTGGGGAGACCAGGGCTCAAGGCTTTTAGTTTCCCGCACTTTTCCCTCTTTCTCCTTCTTGTCAGAGCATTTCTTAACCTCCCTCAGACTTTCTGGACACAATTTCCCACCCACCTGCTCTCCCACACAGACTGGGATCTTTCTGTAAGTGTCCATCCCGGCTGACCCTGGTTGGCATAGCAGCCTAAGGGTGCCCCAGCATGGAAGCTGAGCAGGCAGGTGAATGGCTAGGGCTTAGACAAGGGACGCCTGGGGATTCCATTGGCTGGAAGCTTTTGGACTCCCGCTAACTTCCTGCTTTCCCCTGCTTGTGGCAACTCTTCGAAACCACCCTATGACTCTCTTACCCTCCCTTTTCTGCCCACCAGCATCCCCGCCTCAGCCTGGGACTTCCCCATGAGCATTTGTTCTGGGAGCCACCAGTCTGGGAGCATTTGTTCTGGGAGCCACCTTCATAGCAGCATGAAGGCAATGCAGCCCAGAAGCTAGGCAGTGTCTGGCCTGGCTGACGACTGGATGAGGAACCAAGTGGAAACACCGGGTCTGGAGGCTTTTGACTTCCTGCCTTTTTCTCACTTTCCCGCCTTCTCACAACAGTTCTCAACTACCCCCTGATGTTCAGACTGCTATGGTGTTCGGGGGCTGCCTAGATGGAGCCCTATGGGTGGTCCCTGGCCAAAGGAGGAAGCAGGCAGGCTGGAAAGGGAGGGCCAGAGAGTTAGTGGGTGGTTGGAAAGCAGGACAAGCAATAAAAACAGGGGGATCAGGAAGCCAAAAGCCTCTAGCCCCCAGTCTCCTCCAGCAGTCCCCCATCCAAGCCCCTCCAAGGCCCAACTTTACTTAGCTCCTAGACTGGCGCACACTCAGGATTCTATGGTGCATAAGGGCAGCTAGGATAAACCCCTTCGAGGAAGCCCCACAATGCAGTGAGGGCACAGGCATATGCGAGTGTGAAATGAAAAGTCAGAGTCTCAGGGGGCAAGTGGAAGCTTTGTGACAAGCAGGGGAAATTGGGAAGGGAACCGGAAGTCAAAAACCTCCAGACCTTGTCCCCCTATCCAAGCTCAATCCAGGCATAACCCTGCTTGGCTTCTGGCCTGAGGCACCCTCAGACTGCAATGGTGTTTGGTGACTTCAGAGACAGACCCCTTCAGAAAGGTCCCGGGCCATGGCAAGGGTGCAAGAAGGCATAAAATAGCTGGCCAGAGGATCAGAGGCAGTTGGGAAGGTTGTGACAATTGGGGAAAAGTGGGAAGGGAGCAAGAAGCCATGAGTCCCCAGTCTCCTCTCCCTAAGTGGTTCCTCATCCATGCCCCAGCCAGACCCAACCCTGCTTAGCTCCTGGGATGGGACACCCTCATGGTGCTATGGTGCCTGGAGCCTATCAGGACAAACACTTATGGGGAGGTCCCAGGTCATGATGGGCTTGGAGGCTCATGGAAAAGAGGGAGCCAGAACCCAACCACCCTCTAATTATCTGACCCCCACCTTTTCTACCCTCCTGAGCCCTTGCCTTGGCCTGGGTCTTCCCTGTGGAGGTGCATTTAGGTGCCCCAGCCCAAAAGCTAAGCAGGATCAGGCCTGACAGGCGCTTGGATGGTGGATGACATGGAAAGATGGGGCCTAGAGACTTTGGGCTTCCTGCTTTTTTCCAGCTTTCCCCCTTGTCAAAACAATTCTCGATCACTCCCTGACTCTCAGACTGCTTTGGTGTTTGGGGGATGCCTAGACAGAGTCCCACAGAGAGGTCCAGAACCGCAATGAGGGTGAAGGCGGGTGGGAAACAGGAGACCAGGAAGTAAGGGGGTAGTTGGGAAGCATTGCTGCTGGGGAAAGTGGTAAGGGAGCTGGAAGCCAAAAGCCTCCAGTCCCTGGTCTCCCAGGTGGACCCTCATACAAGCTGCAGCAAGGCCTGACCCTGCTTAGTTACTGGAAGAGAGGACCTCAGGCCGTTATGACTCCTGGTAGCTCCCCACAGGGAGGTCCCAGGATGCAGTGGAGGTGCATGGGGATGAAAAGCAAAGGGCCAGAGGGTCAAGGGTCAGTTGGGAAGCATTTTGACAAGCAGAAGAAAGTGGGAAGGAAGTGGAAAGCCAAAAGCTTTCAGGCCCTTATCTCCCCAGGCATTCCACCATCCAATCCCCAGCAAGTATCCACCCTGCTTACCTCCAATGTGGGGCTACCTCAGGCCACCATTGCACCATGGAGCTGCCATGAAGAACCCCCACGGGGAGGTACCTGGCCACGGGGGAAGCAGACAGGCTGGAAAGTGAGGGCCCAAGAGTTAGCAGGTCATTGAGAAGTGTTGCGACAAGCATAAAAACTGGAAGAGAGCAAGAAGCTGATAGCCTCTAGCCCCATCTCTCCAAGCAGTCCCCCATACAAGCCCCACTGAGGCCCAACTCTGCTTAGCTTCTAGGTTGCAGTGCCCTCAGGCTTCCGTAGTGCCCAGGGGCTGCTAGGATGGAACCCCTTGGTTAAGGCCCAGGACTTAACTCTTGGCTACTCTTCTCATATAGAAAGCCAGAATGTCAGGAGGTGCTTGGGAAGCATTGCGACAAGCAGGGAAGAGGAGGAAGGAATCGGGAAGCCAAAGCTTCTAGCCCTTGTCTCCCTGAGGAGCCCCAGTGAGGAAGCTAAGCAGGGTTGAGCCTGGCTGTGGCTTGGATGGGGATGGTTTTGATGAGGGACTGCTTGGGGAGACAGGGGGCTGTCAGCTTATGGCTTCTTGCTCCCTTCCTGCTTTACTCCAATAATCTTAACACTTCCCAGGCTTGACTGGGATTTGGATGGGTGATCACCTGGGGAGACCAGGAGTTGGAGGCTTTTGGCTTCCCTTTTCTTCCACTTTACCTCTCTTGTCCCAATGCTTCCCAACCACCCCCTAACTCTGGCCCCTTCTTTTCCATCAGCCTGCAAGCCCGTGGCAACCTGGGACCTCCCCATAAGTGTTCAACCCAGTAGACCCTGGACACCCCACCCAGGGAGCTAAGCAGGTTCGGGCCTGGCTGGGGCTTGGATGGGGGACCACCTGGGGAGACAGAGGGATAGCAGATTATGGCTTCTTGCTCCCTTCCTGCTTTCCCCCAAATGTCGCAACTCTTCCCAACTGTTCCCAACTCTGGCCAGCACTTTTCTGCCTGCCTTTGTCCCTGTGGTGGCCCAAGTCCTCCCTGAATGAGTGAGTCTCTGAAGTCATGGAACTCCATCTCAGCCTGAGGGCACCTAAGCCTAGAAGCTAAGCAGGGTCTGGCCTGGATTGGGTTTAGATGGGGGACTGCCTGGGGAGACAGGGGCTGGAGTCTTTTGGCTTCTGGTTCCCTTCCCAATTTCTCCTGGTTGTCACAAATATTTCCAACCACCCCCTGACACTTTGACTTTCCCTTTCCCATTCCCGAATGCCTGCACCTCTGCCAAGTCCTGGGGTGTCCCCAAAGGGGACTGTCCTAGCAGCCTTTGTGTGCCATAGCAGCCTGAGGGTGCTCCAGTCTAGAAGCTAAGCAGGTTTATGACTTGGTGGGACTTGAATGGGGGACTGCAGGCTAGAGGATTTTGACTTCCTTTCTCCCCATTTTTGTTTTTTTGGTTTTTTTTTTTTTTTTTTTTTTGCTTCTTGAAACTCTTCCCAACCACCCAGTAACTCTCTGGCCCTCCCTTTCCAGCCTACCTGATCCTCTCTGCAGCCTGGGACCTCCTTCTGGGGCTCCATCTAGCAGCCTCCAAACACCATAGCAGTCTGAGAGTCAGGGAGTAGTTGAGAAACGTTGCAGCAAGGGGGGAAAGTGGGAAAAGTGCAGAAAGCCAAAAGCCTCCAGGCCCGGTCTTTCCACGAGTTTCCTTATCCAAGTACTAGTCAGGCCCAACACTGCTTAGCCTCTGGGATGGGACCCCCTAAGTTTGCTATGGTGAGCAGAGGCTACTAGAACCAACCCCCACAGGGATGTCCCAGATCTAGGAGGGGATACAAGCGGGCAGAAAAGGAAGAGTCAGAGAGTCAGAAGAAGGTTTGTAAGAGTTGCCAAAGGTGGGGGAAAGCGGGAAGTGAGTGGGAGGCAAAAAGCCTCCAGCCACTGAACTCCCTTAGGCAGTCCCTTATTCAAGCCCCAGTCATGCACTATCCTGCTCAAATTCCATCCTGGGACGTCTTCGGGCTGCTTTACCAACCAGGGTCAGCCAGGACGAACCCCCAGGAAGATCCCAGTCAGTGCTGGGAGCTCAGGTGGGCGGGAAATGGTCTCCAGAGTGTCTGGGGGTGGTTAAGAGTGTTGTGACAAGCAGGGAAAAGCAAGAAAAGAGCAGGAAGCCAAAAACCTTCAGCCCCAGTCTTCCCAAGCTGTCCTACATTCAAGTCTCAGTCAAACACGACTCTGCTGAGTTTCCAGGTCCAGGCACCCTCTGCCTGCTATGGTCCACGGGGCCTTCCAAGGCAAACCCCCACAAGGAGATCCTGGGGTGGGTTGAGAACACGTGCAGTCAAGGTCCCAGAAGCTAAGCAAGAATGGGCCTGACAGGGTCTTGGATGGAGGACAGCCTGAAAAGACTGGAAGCTGAAGGCCTTTGCCTTTCCACCTTCTTCAGGCTTTACCAAGCTTATCCCAAGGCTTCCCAACTGCCTCCTGATTCTCTGTCTCCTTTTCCCCCTTTTTAATGCCCCCGCTGAGGCCAGGGGCCTTCCTGTGTGGGTTTGTCTTCACAGCCCCTAGATACCCTAGCAGTCCTAGGGCACTGCAGCACAGAAGCAAAGCAGGGTCAGGCCTGGGTGGGGCTTGAATGGGGGACTGCCAGTAAAGATTGAGGGCTGGAGACTTACATTTTCATGTTTTTCAACTTTCCCCTGCTCATCCTAACGCTTCTCAACCATCCCCTGACTCCGTGTCCCCTCTTTCCAGCTTCCTACACCACCATTTCAGCCTGGGACTTCTTTGTGTGAGTGTGTCTCAGCAGCCCCAGACATCGTAGCAGCTCTAGGGTGCTGCAGCTGGGAAACTAAGTAGGGTCTGGTCTGACTGCAGCTTGGACGAGGAACAAACTGGGGAGATGGGGGCTGGAGGCTTAGGCTTTCCGATTTCTACCCACTCATCTCTGCTTGTCAAAATGCTTCCCAAGTGCCTCCTGACACTTTGGCTTTCAATTTTACATTCCCACCTACCTACCTGCACCCCCTGCCAAGGACAAGGACCTTTCCATGATGTCCAACCCAGCAGCCCCCAGCAGCATAGCAGACTGAGGGCACCACAGCCCAGAAGCTAAGCAGAGTCAGGCTTGACTGGGGCTTGGATAGGGAACTACCTGGGGAGACCAGGAACTGGAGGTTTATGGCTTCCCCCTTTGTTCCCTATTGCCCGGCTTGTCCCAAAGCTTCCCAAACACTTCCTGACTCACTGGCACCCCCCCCCTTTTCAGCCAGCCTGTGCTTCCACATAAGCCTAAGACTTTCTTGTGAAAGTCCACCCAGAAGCCATCAGGCACCATAGCACACTGAGGGGACCCCAGCACTGAAACTAAGCAGGGTCAAGCCTGACAGGGGCTTGGATGGAGGGCCACCTGGGGAGACAAGGGATAAGATGCTTTTTACTTTCTGCTCCCTTTCCATTTTTCTTTGCTTGCCACAATTCTTACAGACTGCTCCCTGAACCTGGCCCCCTCTTTTCTGTCAGCCAGCAAGACTGGCTCAGCCTAGGACCTCCCTGTAAGTGTTCATCCCAGTAGATCCTGGGTGCCATAGCAGCCTGAGGGTGACTCAGCCTTGGAGGTAAGCAAGGACGGGCCTAACTGGAGCTTGGACGGGAAACTGCCTCGAGAGACCAGGGGCTGGAGGCTTTTGGTTTCTTGCTCCCTTCCTGCTTTCCCTCAATTGTCCAAACACTTCCCAACTGCCCTCAACTCTCTGGCCAGCCATTTTTCACCTGCCTGCACCCCAGCCATGGCCTGGGACCTCCCTGAAGGAGTCTGTCTCTGAAATCACTGAAAGCCATTGGAGCCTGAGGGTGCCTCAGCCTGGAAGCTAAGCAGGGTTGGGCCTGTCTTGGTTTGGATTTGGGACCACGTGGGGAGACGGGGGCTGGAAGCTTTTTGCTTCCAGTTTCCTTCCCAATTTACCCTTTTGTTGCAAATCTTCCCAACCGCTCCCTGACACTCTGGCTTTTCCTTTCCACTCCCACATGCCTGCACCACTGAGGAGTCCTGGGGCATCCCCAAGTGGGTCTGTCCTTTCAGCCATTGGGTACCATAGCAGCCTAGAAGCTAAGCATGGTCTGGCCTCGGAGGGACTTGGATGGGAGACTGCCTGGGGAAACTGGAGGCTAGAGGCTTTTGGCTTCCTGCTCCCTTTTGATTATTTTGCTTGCTGCAAAGCTCCCCAACCACCCGCTAACTCTCTGGCCCTCTCTTTCCAGCCTGCCTGCTTCACCCCACTGCCAGGGATCTCTGCACGTGTGTCTGTCATAGTAGCTTCCTTCCAGGCATAATAGCAGCCTGAGGTCGCTTCAGCTCATGGCCAAGCAGGGTCAGGACTGGCTGGGGCTTGGATGGTGGAATGCCTGGGAAGATAAGGGCCTGAAATCTTTTGACTTCCCACTTTTTTCTCACTTTCTTCTGCTTGTCACAATGCTTCCAAACTGACCCCTAAACCCCTAACTCTCTGTCCCCATTTTTTAAATCCACCTGCACCCCACTGCAGCCTGGGACCCCCTTGTGGGTCCATTTCAGCAGCTACTGGGTGTCATAGCAGCCTGAGGGCTCCTCAGCCCAGAAACCTAGCAAAGTCAGGCTTTACTGAGGTTTTTATGATGAACAGCCTGGGGAGACCAGGGGCTGGAGGCTTTGGGCTTCCAGCTCCCTTTCCCCTTTTCACTGCTTGCCACAGTGCTTTCCAACAAACTCCTTACTGACTGGCCTTCTGTTTCCTGCCTGCCACCACTTCTGCCATGGTTCTGGACATCTTTGTGGGGCTCCATCAAGGCAGTTGCCAAACAGCATAGCAGTCTAAGAGTCAGGGAGCAGTTGAGAACCATTATGACAAGAGGAGAAAGAGGAAAACAGCAGGAAGCCAAAAGACTCCTGACCTGGTCTTTCCACATGATTCCTCATTCAAGCAACAGCCAGGTCTGACCCTGCTTAACTTCCTGCCTGGGGCACCATCAGACTGATATGGCAACTCGGGGCTGCCACAACAGAATTCCACAAGGAAGTTCCAGGCCGAGGCAGGGATGCAGGTGAGCAGGACAGCTCAGAGTCAGAGAATGATTGGGAAGAATTACCAAAATCAGGAGAAAGTAGGGAGTGAGCAAGAAGCCAAAAGCCTCCAGCAACTGGACTCCCAAGGTGGTCCCTTATCTAAACCCCAGCCATGCCCTACCCTGCTCAGTTTCCATGCTTGGGCACCTGCAGGCTGCTATGCTAACCGGGGTCAGCCAGGATAGACCCCCATGGGGAGATCCCAGTCCGTGGTAGGGGTGTCGGTGGGCAGGAAATAGTGCCCAGAGAGTCTGGGGGGTTTAAGAAGTGTTGCAAAGAATGTGGGAAAGTGGGAAAAGAGCAAGAAGCCAACAGCCCCTTGCCCTGGTCTTCCTAGGGGGCCCCTGTCCAATCCTGTGAAGTCTGAGCCTGTTTAGCTTCCAGGTCAAGGAGCCCTCTGGCTGCTAGGGTCCACGAGGCCTACCAGGACAAACCCCCAGAAGGAGGAACCAGGCTGCAGCAAGAACACTTCCCAACTGCCCCCTTACTCTCTGTCCCCTGTTTTCTCCTTCCTTATGCCCCTGCTGAGACCCTGGACCTCCCCTTGTGGGTTTGTCTCGGCAGCCCTCAGGTGCCATAGCAGCCTTAGGACACTACAGCCTGGAAGCTAAGCAGAGGCAGGCCTTGCTGGTGTTTGAATGGGGGACACCCTGTAAAGACCAAAGGCTGAATGCTTTTGCTTTTCAACTTCTTCAACCTTTCCCCTACTTGTCCCAATGCTTCCCAACTGTCCCTTGAATCTTTGTTCCGTCTTTCCTGCTTGCCTAAGCCACCATAGTGGCCCAGGGCTTTCCCCTGTATGTTTGTCTCTGCATCGCAAAGGTGCCATAGCAGCCCTGGGTGCCACAGCCCGGAAGCTAAGCAGCATCTGAACTGGCTGGGTCATGGATGAGGGACCACCTGGGGAGATGGGAGCTTGAGGCTTTGGCTTCCTATTTCTTCCAATTCTTCACTGCTTGTCGCACTACTTCCCAAGTGCCTCCTAAAACTCTGGTTTTCTATTTTATGTTCCCACCTGCTTGTGACCCCACAAAGGAAAGGGACTTTTCCATAGGTGTCCTTCCCAGCAGCCCTCCACACCATAGCAGCCTGAGAACACCCCAGTCCAGAATATAAGCAGGATCAGGATTGACTGGGACTTGTATGGGGGACCTCCTGGGGAGACCAGGAGCTGGAGACTTTTGACTTCCCCCTTACTTCTGCATTGCTTCACTTGTCCCAGTGCTTTTCAACCTCCCCCTGACTCACTGGCCTCCACTTTTCTGACCACCTGCGCTCCCACAGCCACTCAGGACGTTGGTGTGGGGGTCAGCCTAGCAACCCTTGGATGCCATAGCATCCTGAGGAGGCCCCAGTGCAGAAGCTAAGCAGGGTCGAATCTGGCTGTGGTTTGGATGGGGGAATGCCTGAGGATACTGCGGGCTGGAGGCTTTTTCCTCCTTGCTTCCTTTTTGCTTTCCCCTGCTTATTGCAATGCTTCCCAACCATGCTCTGACTTTGGCACCCTCTTTTCTGTTAGTCTGGAAGCCCGTTGCGGTCTAGGACCTTCTTGTAAGTGTTCATCCCAGTAATCTCTGGACACCATAGCACTCCAAGGGTGCCACAGTCTGGGAGCTAAGCAAGATCTGGCATGACTGGGGCTTGGATGGGGGACCATGTTCGGGGTGCAGGGGACTGGAAGTTTTTGCCTTCTTGCTGTCTTCCCCCTTATCCCAGATTTTTGCAACACTCCCCAACTGCTCCCAACCCTCTAGCCAGCCCTTTTCCATCTGCCTTTGCCCCTGCCGTGGTCAGGGACCTCCCTGAAGGGGTCTGTCTCTGAAGTCACTGAACACCATTGCAGCCTTCCCACTTACCACTCCCTTCCCACTTTCTTCTGCTTGTCACACTTCCCACCTGACCCCTCACCCTGTAGTCTGAGGGCTCCTCACCTAGCAATCAAAGCAACATTGGGCATGTCTTAGGTATGCCTGGGTGATGGCCTGGGGAGAGAGGGCTAAAGGCTTTTGGCTTCCAGTTCCCTTTCCAATTTCCCTGCTTGTCACAAAACTTTCAAACCTCCCCCTGACACTCTGGCTTTCCCTTTCCCACTTCCACACACCTGCACCCCCACCACATCCTGGAGTGTCCCCAATGATGTTCCTCCTAGAAGTCCTTGGTTGCCATAGCAGCCTGTGGGTGCCCTAGTCTAGAAGCTAAGCAGGGTTGGGCCTGGATGGGGCTTGGATTGGGGACTATTTTGGTAGACTAAGGGCTAGAGACTTTTGGCTTCCTGCTTCCTACCAGGTTTTTTGTGTGTGTTGCAATGCTTCCCAACCACCAGCTAACTCTGTGGCCCTACCTTTCTAGCCTACCTGCTCCCCATGGCCAGGAACCTCACTGTGGGGGTCCATCATGGAAACTCTTGGGTACAATAGCAGCCTGAGGTCACCTCAGCTCAGACCTAAGCAGGGCCATGACTGGCTGGGTCTTGGATGTTAAAACACCAGGAGATAAGGGCCTGGAAACTTTTGGCTTAAAGCTCCCTTCCCACTTTCTTCTGCTTAACACAATGCTTCCCACCTGACCCTTGACCCTCTGGCTCCTTCTTTTTCATCCCCGTTCACCCCCAGTGCAGCCCAGGGCCTCCCCTGGGGTCTGTTTCAGCAGCTACCAGTCACCAAAGTAGCCCAAAGGCTTCCCAGCCCAGAAGCTAAGCAAGGTCTGGACTTGCTGTGGCTTGTTACAAAGGACCACCTGGGGAGACTGGGGGCTGGAAGCTTATGGCTTTTACATCTCTTTCCACTTTCACCCACTTGCCATAATGCTTCCCAACTGCCCCTTTACTTCCTGACCTCCTGTTTCCCACCCGCCTTTGCCCCTGCCATGGTTCTGGACCTCCCCATGGAGTTCTATCTAGGCAATCCCTGAACACCATAGCAGTGTGAGCATCAGGTGGCAGTTGAGAATCATTGCAATAAGGGGGATAGCAGGAAAAGAGCAGGAAGCCAAAAGTCTCCAGGCCTGTTCTTTCCATGTTGTCCCCCCATACAAGTGCCAGTCAGGCACAACTCTGCTTAGCTTCTTGGCTGAGGCACCCTCAGGCTGCTATGGCAAATGGGGGCTGCTGGAATAGGCCCTCATGGGGAAGTCCCAGGCTGAGTCGGGGATGAAGACGGGCAGGAAGTGGGTGGATCAGTGAGTCAAAGGGCATTTGGGAAGAGTTGCCAAAAGCCTCCAGCCACTAGATTCCCCAGGCAGTGTCTTATTTGAGCCCCAGCCATGTGTTACCTTGGTTAGCTCCATGCTGGAGCACCCCCAGGCTGCTATGCCAGCTAGGGTCAGCTGAGATAAACACCCACGTGGAGGTTCCCATCCATGTTGAGGGTGTAGGCGGATGGAAATTGTGTCCAGAGAGTTTGGGAATGGTTAAGAAATGTTGCCACAAGCTGGAGAAAGTGGAAAAATAGAGGAAAGATAAAAGTCTCCAGCCCCAATCTCACCAGGTTGTCTATCATCCAAGCCTTAGTCAAGCCCGACCCTGCTTAGATTCCAGGCCCAGGCACCCTCCAGCTGCTATGACTCATGGGCCATGCTAGGACGAAAGTCCCAGGCTTCAGTGAGAATGCCAGTGGGCAGGGGCCCAGAAGCTGAGGGTCAGGCGTGGCAGGGACTTAGATGGGGAACCGCCTTGAAAGAATGGGAACTGGAGGCTTTTGCCTTTTGACTAATTCGAGTATTTCCCTGCTTGTCCCTACACTTCCCAACTGCCCCCTGACTCTGTTCCCACTTTCCTGCTGCCTATGCCCCTGCTGAGGCCTGGAACCTCCCTGTTTGGGTTTGTCACAGCAGCCCCTAGTCGCCATGGCAGCCCTAGTGCACCACAAACTGGAAGCAAAGCAAAGTCATGCCTGGCTAGGGCTTAAATGGGGGACCATCTGTAAAGACTGATGGCTGGAGGCTTTTGAATTTTCCCCTTCTTCAAGCTTTCCTCCACTTGTCCCAATCCTTCTTAACTGCCCCCTGAAACTCTGTCCCCTCTTTCCTGCTTGCCTACACCCCTGCTGTGGCCCAGGAATTTCCCAGGAGGGTTTGTCCTGGAAGCCCCCATGTCCCATAGCAGCCCTCAGGTACCACTACATGGAAGCTAAGCATGATCTGGCCTGGCTGGGGCTTGGATGGAGGACGGCCTGGGGAGACAGGGGCTGGAGGTTCTGGCTTCCTGATTCCCTCCTTCTCTCCTTCACTTGTCACAATGCTTCCCAAGCATCTCCTGACACTCTGGCTTTTTATTTCATGCTCCCACCTCACTGCACCACCACCAAGAACAGGGACATTTCCATGGGTGTCTGCCCCAGCTGCTCCTTGAAACCATGGCGGCCTGAGTTTGCCCCAGCCCAAAAACTAAACAGGGCCAGGTTTGACTTGGGCTTGGATGGGGGACAACCTGGAGAGGCTAGGGGCTAGAGGCTTTTGGCTTTCCCTTTTCTTCCACTCTGCCCCACTTGCACCAACACTTTCCAACCACACTGTGACTCACTGGTCCCTAATTTTTCCACCCACCTGCTCCCCACGGCAGCCCAAGACATTCTTGCAGGGAACTTTCTGGCAGGCCTTAGGTACCACAGCACCCAGTGTGGAAGCTAAGTAGGGGAGGGACTGGGGGGTGCTTGAATTGGGGGGCACCTGAGGAGACTGGGAGCTGGAGGCTTTTTCCTTCCCACTCCCAATTCTCTTTCCCCCACTTGTCAAAACACTTCCCAACCAACCCCTGACTCTAGCCTCCTCTTTTCCATCAGCCTGCAATCCAGTCTTGGCCTGGGACCTCCCTGTATGGGTTCATCCAGGGAGACCCTGATCACCATAGCACTGTGAGGGCACCTTAGACCAGGAGCTAAGCAGGGTCAGGCCTGGCTGGGACATGGATGGGGGACGACCTGAGGGGACAAGGGATTGAAGGCTTTTGGCTTCTTTCTTCCTTCCCGCTTTCCCTCAATTGTCGCAATGCTTCCCAACAGCCCCCAACTCTCTGGCCAGCCCTTTTCCATCTGCCTGCACCCCTGGCATGTCCCAGAACCTCCCTGGAGGGGTCTGTCTCTGAAGTCACTGAATGCCATCTCAGCTTGAGGGTGCCTCAGCCCAGAAGCTAAGCTGGGATGGACTTGGCTTGGGCTTACATGGCGTACCTCCTGGGGAGACGAAGGCTGAAGGCTTTTGGCTTCTGCTTCCCTTTCCAATTTCCCCTGCTTGTGCCAAAGCTTCCTAACTGCCCCCTGACACTCTGGCTTTCCCTTTCCCACTTCTGCACACCTGAGCCCATGCTACTTCATCAGGCTTCCTTAAAGAGGTTCATCCTAGCAGCCCTTGGGTGTCATAACATCCTGAGGGTGCCCCAGCCTAGAAGCTAAGCAGGGAAGGCCTTGGAGGGGCTTGGATAGGGGACTGCTTGTTGAGACTGGAGGCTAAAGGAGTTTGATTTCCTGGTCCCCCATCTAATCACCATCCATGCCCGACTCTACTTACCAATCAGGCTGGGGTGCCCTCATGCTGCTGTGTCAACTGGGGGCTGCCAGAATAGACTCCCACAGGGAAGTCCAAGGCTGAAGCAGGGATGCAGACAGGCAGGAAATGGGGGATCAAAGAGTCAGATTACAGTTGGAAAGAGTTGCCAAAAGCACAGGAAAGCAAGAAGTGACCTGGAGGCCAAAAGCCTCCAGCCACTGGACTCCCCAGGCAGTCCCTTGTCTAAGCCCCAGCCATGCCCTAGCCTGCTCAGCTTCCATGGCTGGGGCACTCTCTGGCTGCTACGTCAACCATTGTCAACCAGAAAAGACCCCCACAACGAGGTCCCAGTCTGTCTTGGTGTCTCAGGTGGGCAGGAAATGGTGTATAGAGCCTGGGGCCAGTTAAGATGTGTTGCTACAAGTGGGGAAAAGAGGGAAATGAGCAGGAAGCCAAAAGCCTCCAGCCCTGGTCTCCCCAGGCAGTCCCCCATCCAAGTCTCAGTCAAGCTCAACCCTGCTTAACTTCCAGCCAAGGCTCCCTCAGACTACTATGGTCCATGGGTTATACCAGAACAAACTGCAACAAAGAGGTCTCAGGCTGCAGCAAGGATGCCTGTGGACAAGGGCCCAGAAGCTAATCAGGGTTGGGCCTGGCAGGGGTTGGATGGAGGACCGCCTGGGAAGACTGGGGGCTGGAGGCTTTTGCCTTTTTGCCTTCTTCAAGCTTTCCGCCGCTTGTCCCAATGCTTTCCAACTGCCCCTTGACTCTCTGTTCTCCATTTGTCAGTTGCTGACATCCCCTGCCAAGGCCTGCAACCTCCCTGCTTGGGTTTGTCTCAGTGGCCCTCAGGTGCCATAGCAGCCCTAGCATGCCACAAACTGGAAGCTAAGCAGGATGTGGCCTTCCTGGGGCTTGGATGGGGGACCTCCTGGGGAGACAGGGCTGGAGGCTTTGGCTTCCCAATTCCTTCCACTCTTCTCCACTTGTTCAAACTTTTCCCAAGCACTTTCTGACACTCTGGCTTTCTGTTTTACATTCCTCACTGCCTGGGCCCCTTTTAAAAACAGATATTTCCATGGATTTTTGTCCTGGTAGCCCCCTGGTAAGTCATCGACCACCACCTGTGGAAATCTGGCCTGCAGACGTTGACATGATGGATGAATGAATGCACCCTCAAACCATTACAGTGTGGCCTAGGAATGGTTGCTGGCTGCTTTCAGAGGGCACAATGCTACCAATTGAACAAGACCTTCTGTTCATCTATACTTTTATTCCCATAGATCTTACAACAGAGGTTCTAAATTAACACAGTTGTAAGTAATTAATATGGTTAAGATAATGCTTTTATGATTAATGAAAGCTTTAGGTTCCAGGGCCCAGTGTAAACACCATTAACAGGTAAATTCCCTTTGATCCTCCCTTGAGAGGACCACCCACCTCAAAATTTACATGAGTAAACAGTTAGAGTGGAGACAAAGGAATGTGGGGTAAACGGACTTAAACTGGGAAGTCCTTTGATAATCTCTATCTCTTTCCTATGCTAATGTTAACAATGTGGCTGCCTTCAGCATGCCTCAATAAAATCTTTTGGCCCTTCAAAAGTTTTGAGATTACAATTTATAAATTTTCCTAATATTTAATGTTTTGCCACCACCTCAAGTGAATATCAACATCTACCCCTTTTACTTTTCAACAATATAAGGCTTTGCTGTCTGCTGGCCACCTATCTGTTCAGCTATGGGTCGGTCAGGCGAGGCAGTTCTTGCTTTTATTCTGGCTTTGCATCCTAGGATTAACAAATAACATAAGACAATTATGAGTACAATTACCAACAGTCTTTTCCAGTTAAACAGTGACTCCCAGGAATGGGGGGATAATCAGGAGAGATGTTCTTGCACACCTTTACATATTTTGGACCAGATTATTTATAAAAGAAGCTGTTTGTATTGACTTAATAAGAGATGTCACTACCACATTGGCAGTTGCCAGGATGACTATGGCTGTGACAATAAAAGCTATAATTGTAACTATTAATCTCTTATGACTGACCTGTAGTGTTATTTGGCATTTCAGTTTACTGTATGCCATTAATGAGGAACTTCACTGGGGGATGTATGTCAATATTTTTAGTTAAGCAGTAGTTGTTAGAAGCTGTGAAGGGGGTGTTAGTTTAAGTTACAGGGAAGAAAAATGCTGATAAGAAGATGAGCTTGATACAGTGTAGAAAGCACAACTTGCAGGCAGAGTGAAAGAATAAAAAAGAAACAAATCATAAGCAGAATTCATGTAGCCATTTGCATTGTCTTCTTCAGCATTCTCCAGGTGATGTTTGGGACGTGGTCATCCTGTAGGGTCTTTCGTAGGCTGGCTCGAGCTTTTGATTCTTTTCATCATTTGATGAGGATGCAGTTTCCAGACAGTTGCTGGTGTACTGGAATTTCTAGTCGTGGTGCCTATGCTAAGAGACTTTTTATAATCTTTGTAAAAGAATGGTCCCTGGGAGGAAGTCCCAGGTAAAGGCAGACAGCAGTCTGGCAGGAAATGGGAGGTCAGAGTGTCAGAGGGCATTTAGAAAGAGTTGCCAATAGCAGGGTAAAGCTAGAAATGAAAAGGAGGACAAAGCCTTCAGCCACCAGACTCCCCAGGTGGTCCCTTATTTAACCCTAGGCTAGGACTTATCATGTTCAGCTTCCAAGCCAGGTGCCCTCAGACTGCTGTGCCAACTGGGGTCAGCTGGGATGGATGCCCACAGGCAGATCCAAGTCCGTGTTGGGGGTACAAGTGGGAGGAAAATAGTGTCCAGAGATTTTAGGAGCAGCTAAGAAGTGTTGTGACAGGAGGGGAAAAGCAGGAAAAGAGCAGGGCTGCTGTGGCCCATGGGGCCTGCCAGGATAATCCCCCAACAAAGAGATCCCAGGCTGCAGCAAGAATGCAATAAGGAAGGGGCCCAGAAGCTAAGAAGGGTTGGGTCTGGCAGGGTCTTTGATGGGGGACTGCCTTGAAAGATCAGGGGTGGAGGCTTTTGCCTTTTCACCTTCTTCAAAATTTCCCCCACTTGTTCCAACCCTTCCCAACCAACCCCTGACTCTGTGACCCCTTTTTCCCATTTGCCTATGCCTCCGCTGTGTCTCGGGACTTTATTTTGTGGGTTTGTCTCAGCAGCCCCTGGTGCCATAGCAGCCCTAGGGCACTGCAGCCCTGAAGCTCAGCAGAGTGTGGCCCTGCTGGGGCTTGTATGGGGGACAGTCTGAGGAGACAGGGGATGGAGGCTTTGACTTCCCAATTTGTTCCCACTCTCCCTCGCTTGTTGCACAGTAGACCAAGTGTCTCCTGACACTCTGGATTTCTATTTCACGTTCCCGCCTGCCTACATCCTGGCAAGGAAAGTGACCTTTGATGGGTGTCAGTACTGCCAGCTCCCTGGCACCATAGCAGCCTGTGGGCACCCCAGCCCAGAAGCTAAGTCCTATCAGGCTTGACTGGGACTTGGATAGGGTACCACCTGTGGAGACCAGGAATTAGAGGCTTTTCCCTTCCCTTTTCCTTCCGTTTTGTCCCACTTGTCCCAACTGCCACCAACTCACTGGTCCCCCACTTTTCCACCTGCCTATGCCCCCACAGCAGCCCAGGATGTACTTGCAGGGTCTGCCAGGCAGTCTTTGGGCAGCATAGCACCCTGAGAGGGCCCCAGCACAGAAGCTAAGCAGGGTCAAGCCAAGCTGTGGCTTGGATGGGGGGCTGTTTGGAAAAGTTGGAGGCTGGAGGCTTTTACTTTCCCACTAACTTCACTTTTCCCCACTTGTTGCAATGCTTCCCAATGGACCCATGATTCTGGCCCCCTATTTTCCTTTAGTCTGCAAGCTCTTTGCAGCCTGGTACCTCCTTGTGAGGATTTGTCCCAATAGACCACGGGATGCCATAGCACCCTTAGGGTGCCCAGCCTGGGAGCAAAGCAGGGTGAGGCCTGGATAGAATTTGGATGGGGGACCACCTGAGGGAAAAAGAAGCTGGAAGCTTTTGGCTTCTTGTTCTCTTCCTGCTTTCCCCCGATTGTTGCAACACTTTCCAACCTTCCCCTGACTCTCTGACCAGCCCTTATCTGCCTGCCTGTGCTACTGCCTTGGCCAGGAACCTACCTGAAGGGGTCTGTCTCTGAAGTCACTGAATGCCATTGCAGCCTGAGGGTGCCTCAGTCCAGAAGCTAAGCAGGGTCTGGCCTGTCTTGGGCATGGATGGGGGACTGCTTGGGGAGATTGGGGGCTGGAGGCTTGTTGCTTCCAATTCCCTTCCCAATATCCCCTGACTGTCAAAAAGCTTCCCAATTTCCCCTGACCCTCTGGCTTTCCCTTCCCACTTCCACATGCCTGTGCCCCCGCTGCATCCTAGGCCCTCACTGAGGAAATCCATACTAGCAGGCCTCAGGCACCATACCAGCCTGAAGCCTCCTCAGCCTAGAAGCTAAGCAATGTCAGGCCTCACTGGGGCTCGGATCAGGGGCTGCTTGGAGAGACTGGGGTCTAGGGGCTTTTGGTTTCCCACTCCCGAACCCCCAAGGGGTGCATTTTAGCAGCTGCCCAGCTCCATTGCAGCTTGAGGGGTGCCCAGCCTGGAAGCTAAGCAGGGTCAGGCATTTCTGTGGCTTGTATGAAGAACTGCTTGGGGAGACAGGGAGCTGTAGGGTTTTGGCTTCTAGCTCCCTTTCCACTTTCACCTGCTTGCTGCAATGCTTCCCAACTGTTCGCTTACTTCCTGGCCTTCTGTTTCCCACCAGCTTTGCTCTCTCCACAGTCCTGAAACTCCCCACAGGGCTCTGTCTAGGCAGCCCCAAACACCATAGCAGTCTGAGAGTCAGGGGGCAGTTGAGAATCGTTGCGACATGGTCGGGGGGTGGGAAGGGGGAAAAAAGCAGGAAGCCAAGAGCCTCCAGGCCCAGTCTTTCCCATCATCCTTCATACAGGTGCCAGCCAGTCCTAACCCTGCTTAGCTTCTGGGTTCAGTCACCCTCAGGCTGCTATGGTAACTGGGGGCTGCCGGAACAGACCTCCACAGGGAAGTTTCAAGCTGAGATGCGGGGTGCAGACAGTCAAGAAATTGGTGCCCAGAGAGTCAGAGGGGTGTTGGGAAGAGATGCCAAAAGTGGGGGAAAGCGGGAAGTGAGCAGGAGGCCAAAAGTCTCCAGCCACTGCACTCCCAAGGTAGTTCCTTATCTAAGCCCCAGCCATGCACTACCAAGCTCAACCTCTGTGCTTGGGCCCTCTCAGGCTGCTATGCCGAGTTCAGCTGAGGCAGACCCCCACAAGGAAATCACAGTTCGTGCGGGGACACAGATGGGTGGAAAATGGTGTCCAAAGAGTCTGGGGGCAGTTAAGAACTGTTGTTACAAGCAGGGGAAAGTGAGAAAGGAGTGGAAAGCCAAACACTTCCAGCCCCTGTCTCCCCAGGCTGTCTCCCATTCTAGACTTAGTCAAGCCTGACCCTACTTAGCTTCTGGGCCAAGGCATCCTCAGGCTGCTATCGCCCACAATTCCTGCCAGAACAAACTCCTACAAAGAGGTTCAGTGCTTGGCAAGAAGGCCAGTGGGCAGGACCCAGAAGGTAAGCAGGGTCAGGCCTGTCAGAAGGTTGTTGGATGGGGGACCACCTAGAAAAACCATGGGTTGGAGGCTGTTGCCTTTTTGCCTCCTTTAAGCTTTCCCCGTTTGTCTCAATGCTTCCATTCGTCCCCGACTCTCATTTATTTTCCCTCTTGTCTACACACCCGCTGAAGCCCAGAACCTCCCCATATAGGTTTGTCTCCACCACCTCCAGGAGCCATAGCTGCCCTGGGACGATGCAGCCCAGAAGCTAAGCAGGGTCAGGCCTCGCAGGGTCTTTGATGGGGAACTGCCTGTAACAACTGGTAACTGGAAGATTTTGCCTTTTTGTCTTCTTCAAGCTTTCCCCCACTTGTCCCATCTCTTCCCAACTGCCCGCTGACCCTGTCCCCTCTTTCCCACTTGCCTACAACCCCTCCCCCATGCTGTGGCCCAGTACTTTCTCATGTGGGTTTGTCTAGGCAGCCTCCAGATGCCATAGCAACCCTAAGGCTCCATAGCCCAGAAGCAAAGCAGGGTCGGGGCTCGCTGGATCTTGGATGGGGGACAGCCTGGGAAGATGAGGGCTAAGGCTTTGGCTTCCTGAATTTTTCCCACTCTCCCCAACTTATTGCCATGCTTCCCAAGCACCTCCTGGCACTCTGGCTTTCTATTTTATGTTCCCACTTGACTGCGCCCCTGCCAAGGACAGGGACCCTTCTGCAAATGTCTGTCCCAGCAGCCCACAATGCCATAGCAGCCTGAGGGCACTCCAGCCCAGAAGCTAAGCAGGGTCAGGTTTGACTGGAACTTGGATGGGGGACCACCTGGGGAGACCAGGAGCTGGAAGCTTTTGGCTTTCCCCTTTCTTCCACTTTGTCCTGCTTTTCCCAAAGCTTTCCAGTTGCCCCCTGATTCACTGCTGCCTCCTTTTCTGCTTCCCTGAATCCCCATAGCAGCCCGGGATGTTCTTGTGGAATTCTGCCCAGCACTCTTTGGGTGCCATACCTCCCTGAGGGGACCCCAGCACAGAAGCTAAGCAGGGTCAAACCTGGCTGTGGCTTGGATGGAGGGAGACCATGGGCTGGAGGCTTTTTCCTTTCCGCTCTTTTGTTGCTTTTCCCCACTTGTCGCAGTGCTTCCCAACCTCCACCTGATTCTGGTCATCTCTTTTCCATCAGCCTGCAAGGCCATTGCAGCCTGTGAACTCCCCTTAAGTATTCAACCCTGTTGACACCAGGCACCATAGGACGCTGGCGGGGGGGTGTGTGGTACAGCCCAGGAGCTATGCATGGTTGGATATGGCTGGGGCTTGGATGGGGGACCACCTGGAGGGACGGGGGCTGGAGGCTTTTGGCTTCCTACTCTTTTCTCGCTTTCCCCCAATTGTTGCAACATTTTCCAACCACCCTCTGACATTCTGACCAGCGCTTTTCTGTCTTCCTGCACCCCTCTTCTGGCTCAGAACCTCCATGATGAGGTCTGTCTCTGAAGTCACAAAATGTCATTGGAGCCTGAGGGTGCCTCAGCCTAGAAGCCAAGCAGGGTCGAGTCTGACTTGGGCTTGGATGGGGAAGCACCTGGGGAGTTGGGGGCTGGAGGCTTTTGGCTTCTGGTTCTCTTCCCAATTTATTCTGCTTGTCGTAAAACTTCCCAACCTCCCCTGACACTCTGGCTTTCCCTTTTGCACTCCAACAGGCCTGCACCCCTGCTGCATCCTGGGGCATCCACAATGGGGCTAGTCCTAGCAGCTCTTGAGTGCCATAGCAGCCTGAGGGCACCCCAGCCCTAGAAGCTAAGCAGGGTCGGGACTCAGTGGGGCTTGAATGGGGGACTGCTTGTGGAGACTCGGGCTGAGGCCTGGTCCTTCCCCATCACGGTCTGTTCTGGCAGCCCCCAGTCACCATAGCAGCCTGAGGGTGCCCCAGCCTGGATGCTAAGCAGGGTTGGCTGCCTGGCACTTGGATGGGGTACCCGTGGAAGAACTGGGCCTGGAGGCTTTTGGCTTTTCCCCCTTGTTACAAAGGTTCTCAACTGTCCCCTGACTCTTGGACTGCTATGGGGTTTGGGGGATGCCTAGACGGAGCCCCATCATGAGTCCCAGATGGGAACCGGAAGCTATGGCTTCCTGATTTTTTCCTGCTCTTCCCGACTTGTCACAACACTTCACAACCGCCTCCTGAAACTCTGGCTTTCTATTTTATGTTTCTACTTGCCTGTGCCCCGCCAAGGACAGGGACATTGCCGTTGGTGTCCGTCACAGCAAAAGCCTCCAGCCAAAACCCCAGCATCATAGCAGCCTAAGAATGTCCCACCCCAGAAGCCAAGCATTGTCAGGCTTGACTGGGTCTTAGATAGGGGTCACCTGGGGAGACACGTAGCTGGAGGCTTTTGCTTTCCCACTTCTTCCACTTTGCCCTGGTTTGCCCAGCCCTTCCCAACCGACCCCTGACTCACTGTTCCCCCTCTTTTCTGCCCACCAGCACCACCATGGTAGCCCGGGACATACTTGTGGACATACTTGTGGAGTGCTGCCTTGCAGCCCTCTGGCGCCACAGCACCCTGAGGGGACCCCAGCTCAGATACTAAGTAGGGTTGAGCCTGGCTGGAGATTAGATGAGGAGCTGCCTTTTGAGATGTGGGTCTGGGGTCTTTTTCCTTCCCACTCCCTTTTCACTTTCCCCTGCTTGTTGCAAGGCTTCCCAACTGCCCCTTGACTCTGGCCCTCTGTTTTCCATCAGCCTGCAAGCCCATAGAGGCCCAGGATCATCCTGTGAGGGTTTGTCTGAGTAGACTCCAGGCACCATAGCACCCTGAGGGTTCCCTAGCCCGGGAGCTAAGCGGGATCTGGCCTGGCTAGGGCTTGTCCCTCATTTCTAGCTTATCTACGCCCTTATCTATGTCCTTACCTATGCCCCTGCAGAGGCCCCAGAGCTACCCATATGTGTTTGTCTTGGCAGTCCCCAGGCACCATAGCAGCCCTAGGATGCTGTAGAACAGAAGCTAAGCAGGGTCGTGAGTAGTTGGGGCTTGGATGGGGGACTGCCTTAGGGTGATGGGTGCTGGAGACTTCCGATTCCAGATTCCTTTCCACTCTCCAGCGCTTGTCACAATGCTTCCCAAGTGCTTCCTGACACTCTGGAATTCTATTTCACATTCCCACATTCCTGGGCACCTTCCAAGAGTGAGGACCTTTCTGTGGTGTGCGACCTGGCAGCCCTCTGGCACCATAGCAGTGTGGAAGTTAAGCAGGGTCAAGCCTGGCTGGAACTTGGATTTGGGGGGACACCTGGGCAGACCAGGGACTGGAGGCTTTTTCCTTCCTGCTCCCTTTTTGCTTTCCCCAGCTTGTCACAATGCTTCCCAACCATCCCCTGACTCTAGCCCCCTCTTTTCCATCAGCCTGTAAGCCCGTCGCAGCCCAGGACCTCCTTGTAAGTGTTCATCCCAGTAGATCCCAGGCGCCAAAGCACCCTGAGGGCCCTCCTGCTTGGGAGCTAAGCAGGGTCAGGCCTGGTTGGAGCTTGGATGGGAGATGGCCTGGGGGAACAGGGGGCTAGAGGCTTTTGGCTTCTTTCTCCATTCCTGCTTTCCCCTTGTCACATTTTCCAACCACCCCTGACTCTCTGACCAGCACTTTTAAACCTGTCTGCGCCCATTCTGTGGCACTGTGGCGCAGAACCTTCCTGAAGGGGTCTGTCTCTGAAAGCACCAAATGCCATCAAAGCTAAGTAGGGTCAGGTCTGACTTGGGATCGTATTGGGGACCACCTGAGGAGAGGAGAGCTGTTGCTTTTGGCTTCATTCACCTTCATGTTCCCTCAGTTTCTGTCCCCAGTCCAATGAGCAGAACTAATTAGAGATCTTGACAATGGAAAATACAGATTTAAAATAATACATTGCCTGTTCCATGGACTGTATACACTAGTGAAGGAGGACTAGTAGAGAGGGTAAGTTGGTGCTGCTTACCTGTTTCTCCCACTTGACTTCATACAAACCCCAGCTGGAGCACTGAAGAATGTCTGGGAGAGCAACAGAGGTTAATAATGAATGCAAATGTTGTCATCTGGTCCACTCTTCTTACATCTTGTACACAAGGGTATCCTAAGTTTTCTTTAAAGCACTACTGAAACCAAGATAAATTCTGGTTTGGCATGCCTCTGACAGATCGATATAGTGATCTTATCAAAACCAAGATTACCTAAAAGCACTAACCAAAGAAAAAGCTCTCACACCCCAACTTACAACTGCTCACAATTTTCAGATTGAATAATTTTAATTGTATTTTAAGGTTCATTGACTCTTTACCACCTTCAAACTGCTGCAGAACACAACTGATTATTAATTTCAAGAACTTTTTCACTTCTAGAATTTCCACTTGACTCTTTGTTATTATTGTAATTTATTTTTTTCTTCTGTGATTTCCTGTCCATTTGTTATAAGGGTTTTTTGGGTTTTGGCTTTAGTAAGAATTATAATAACTACTGTAAAAATCCACATGAATTGCAACATCTGGGTCATCTTGAGGTCAGTCTCTTATTGATTGCCTTTTTCTTTGAATATGTTTCTTCATATCTTTGATATAATTGAATTGTATCCTAAAGATTCTAAAAACTAGATTTTGTTTTGTTCCTCTGAAAATCTTGATAATTTTTTGTTGTATTTGTTATATTTTGTTTGATTTATTTAATTGTATACAACACATTTTCCTCCAAACATTTTAACATGTCTGTTTCTCAAAATATTTATATATTAAAAATTATACAAATTAGGTTGGTGCAGTGACTCACATCTGTAGCAGGAGGATCACTTGAGCCCAGGAGTTGGAAACCATCCTGGGCAACAGGTCAAGACTGTCTCCACAAAAATTGTTAGGGTGGTGCAAAAGTAATTGCTGTTTGTGCCATTACTTTCAATGGCGAAAAACACAATTACTTTCGCACCAACCTCATAAGAAATAAACTGGGCATGGTGGTGGCATGTGCCTGTGATCTCAGCTATTTGGGAGGTGAAGGCCGAAGTGGGAGGATTTCTTGAGCCTGGGAGTTCCAGACCAGCATGAGAAAAAGGGTGAGACTCTGTCTCTACCAAAAAAAGAAACAAACGAAAAAAACCCACAAATTAGCTGGGCCCACGTACCTGTGGTACTAGCTACTTGGGAGGTTAAGGCAGAGGTGCTAAAATCACTCAAGCCCAGAAGGTCAAGGCTGCAGTGCACTGTGATTATGCCACTGTATTGCAGCCTGGGTGATGAAGCATGACCCTGACTACAAATAATAATAATAATAATAATTACAAAAAGTAAAGACCCAGAACACCAGGTTAAGGTTAAGTATTCTAAAATTTAGCTGCGTTGTTCTGTTTTCTATAAAACAAGGTTGTCACAGAAAATATAGCATGCCCAGTTAATTTTAAATTTCAGATAAACAAGTTATTTTTCAGTGTAAGTATATCCCATGCAATATTTGGAAAATGCTTATACTAAAATATTATTTATTGTTTATTTTAAATTCAAATATAACTGGGTGTAACGTAATTATAGCAGCCTGATCATACAAGATATGTAGACTGTGTAAAATTCTACTTTAAACTTCAAGCTTTATAATAAATGAATTATTAATCAACAGCTATTATTTACTGAGACTTACGTAGGTCCCCAAAGATTGCCCAGTATTTGCCTACTAAAAATGTAAACCTTATCTTTTTAAATGTGTAACTAGGAAAGCTGTGTAAAGAACATTTATAGAAATGAATGACTGTTCTATAGAACTGAAAGGAAAACTCTAGCTTTTATTTTTCTCTCAAACTTCATCCCATATTTGCATAAACAATAAAATTACAGTTCAATTTGGAATCATAGATCATAACATAAAAATAAAGCAAATGTCCCAGAAACATTTAACAGGGAACAATTCTTTGAAGTCATCTTATTGTTCCAACTAATCATATAATAATTGAGAATAATCTATTAATTATAAATAAAGAATAAATTCTTTTACAAAGCATAGCTGTTAATATTTGTAATCATCATAAGAACAAATACTTTTACTAAAACATCATGAATACCTTACAGAAAGAGGCTAGTTGTAGACAATTATTCCTGGATTTCTTTCAACACCAGGCTTTCTTCCCTTTCGACGTGAGCTGTCAGCTGAATATTTCTTCTCTTTGCCCTCTGACCCTCTATACAAGTCCAATAATAATAATAATTATTATTATTAATGTGTTATCTTTTTTCTGTAGCCAAAATGTAATCAACTCTTTTTCTTTTATTTCCTTTTTTGAATCACAATGTCACAATGTTACATTTACACAAGCAAGAACAACAGCTCTATATCTGGATCACTGTAGTACTTACCAGATACAACAGCACAATTCACGAATGCAGATTTCCAGGAAGTCTCTGCACATACTTCTAGTAGAAAATTGTAGTATAGACATCTGAAAGTTTTAGTTTAAAAATGTCAGTCTACATAAGAAAATTATGTAAAAGCAATTAATGTCTATTATAATTACTTTTCTTTAACCAATAAAAAATAGCTAAAGATAGCTGTTTAAAGATCAAATTGCAGCAATTAGTAACTAAAGTATATATTAGTCGTATTAAGTGATACAAAGTGTTACTTAAGGCACAGATTTCTCAATCAACATCATTTTTTCCCAACCAGAACATACTACATCCTAGACATGAAATGAAAATAAGCTTTAATTTTCAACACAGAAGAGTGACAGAGAACTGAGGTGCTACAGATTCATTAGAGGACCATATCCATGAGTCTATAAGGCTCTACTGTAGGACAGAGAAAGAATTTTTAAAGAATCTTGATGAAATTTCCTTTCTAAAGAAAAAAGAAAGATTAAATCCCTTGAAACATAAATTATTTTTTTCAGTTATTACATTAAGGAAAAAGCTATAGTTGCAAAGTTAGGATTTTTATAACTATCCCTAAAATGGATTCTCAGTTACTCCCTTGATCTACATATGTTTAGAGAAAAAACAATATAAAGATGTGTTTAAATAGTTCCAATTTTTAATAATCACTTCTAATACAAGGTATACCCAATAATGGTGAATTAAATGACCATGAAAGTACATTATACCAGGCCCATTCATCAACATGCCTTGAAATTAAAGTTTATAATGTTCATAAGGGCAAAATTTTTGATAATTGCCATTACATTCACAAAAGTACCTGAGGCATCTACAGCATGAAGTTCTCTAAGTGCTTGCAACATAACTAGCACTAAATTTTTGTTGAATAAATAACTGAATGCTTTTGTATAGAATCTGTTCAAATTTTCTAATGTAAAAATGAAAATAATCCAAAAATATGCAAAACTGAAATTTCGCACATACAACTACCACTCCATACAAACAATAAAATGAATTTCAAAAAAGAGAACATGACAATAAAATCAAGTTTCAAAATGGCTGGTAATTTTTAGCAACATCCACATTCAAAAAAAAGAATAAGACATCAAATGTTTTGAGAAACAACATTTTACTGCTGCTTTTCTAGCACCCTGTTGCTAACCCGAGCCCCCTCATTTCACTATCAATAACAGATTTTTATCATGAAATACAAGAAGCAGGCTGAGTGGAGTGACTCACGCCTGTAGTCCCAGCACTTTGGGAGGCCGAGGCAGGCGGATCACATTAGGTTAGAAGTTGGAGACAAGCCTGGCAAACATGGTAAAACTCCATTTATACTAAATATACTAAAATTAGCTGGGTGAGGTGGCATTTGCCTGTAATAACCAGCTACTTGGGAGGCTGAGGCAGAACAACTTTAACTCAGGAGGTGGAGGTTGCAGTGAGCTGAGATCGCACGACTGCACTCTAGCTTGGGTGACAGAGTGAGACTTGGTCTCAAAAATAAATAAATAAATGATAAATAAATAAATAAATAAATAAACATCTCATGAAAACAAAATAATCACTATTCTAACCAACCACAATCCACAAACAAGAACAGAAGTTTCAAAATAAGTTTAAGAGAAAAAAAAATCTCATTTTACAAATCACTCACATTTAAGCTAATAAAACTCAATGGTCTCCTTAAGAAACAAGAATCCTTTCAATGTTTAGTGAGTCAATTCTGAAACTACCCAACCTCATTTTTCAATACCTTTTTCCAAATATTCGAGTTAATCCAGGGGTTCTCTATTTCTCTCCCATTTGATCCTTGCATGACTTACTGAAGTTGAAAACTTATTTAAGAAAACACAGTGGTGTTCTTCACTCATGTACTTTGTTCATGTATCAAATAAAGGATGGAAAGAAAACTGAATGAAACACTACAAAAAAACATACTATTTACTTCCACATGACAATATAAATTAGGGATGATTAATTTTTCCCATTTACTTAACAGAACATCCCTGCTCACACTCTAAATTATAAATCTGTTCACAAAACCAAAGAAAGCAAGATATTTGGAAGAAATAGTATTACAAAGAAAGCAATTAATGAAACAATCAAATTGCAGTGACAAAAATCATATAAACAAAACCATTACTAAACATTTTTTAAATCTACACTTAAGAGTAAAGATGTATTAAACAATACAAAAAAAATAAATTTTAGCTTTAGATGTTAATAATTTTTAAAAATTATACATAATGACTACTCTCAAAGTCAATGTAGGGCTCATTCAAAGAAGAACGTCTACTTTAACTCCATGTTTAAATGTAAATTTAAAAGCATTTGTTTTGTAATATGTTGTTGAGACAATATGGCACTGGTGAATTCCATTATAAATATACGACAATCAACTCAAAATCAAGGAGAAGAAAGTAATTAAAGGAAAGAAATTGAAGGAGAGGGAGATGGAAGATGGCTGAAAGGCACACAATGAGTAATCTCAAGACGACATTCACAAAACCTTGTTTTCTCACTTTCACATCCTAAATGCCTCTCCCATTATGAACATCTCACTGCTCTGAGTGTAATTCTCATGCTTAAAAATATTTATTTTGATGCACATTAGATGATAAAATGAAAACTGCTTCATTTGGTATACAACTGTTCTTTGCTACTAGAGATAAAACTGGATATTTTTCTGTATTGAGAGTCTGTAAAATACTGCATAAATAGTTTGGTCTACATTACGATTTATAGACAATGAATCTTTTAAAAGTGTAATTTAGAAACATGACTTTTGCTTCATGGTCAACTACAATTATTAGTCCTCAGAAAAGCAACAACACAAATATACCCACTCAATAGCGTTAAGTGGGAACAAAAAGTATTTCCTACTTTAAACAAAAATTTAAAGCTAGATTCAGAATTAAATAATGACTTTATAATATGTAACCAAAAAAGCAGTTATGATTTTTTACAAGCAGTATGAAGTTTTACAAGGCATAGACGAGTCCACAAGGCTGTCATCTACATTGGTAACAGTAAGGCAGAAGAAAACAGGAACCACCAAGAGCTGTGCCTTCATCCATGAGTAAACATAATGTATTGGTTAAAATCTTTAAATAAAATGATGTACTATTCACATCTCTCAAAAAAAGAAGTTATGATTTTTTACAAATGATATGGAGTCTTACAAGGCTTAGATGAGTCTACCAGACTGCCATCTACATTGGTAAGAGTAAGGCAGAACAAAGAGAAACAGCCAAGAGCTGTGCCTTCATCCATAAGGAAACATAATGTATTGGTTAAAATATTTAAATAAATGGGAGGAAGGGAGGGAGGAAAGAAGGAATCTGGACACACACAAAACCAGAATTTAAATTAAAACAGAAGTCTCTCATCTGACCTAATTGAAAATTCACTATTTACTAAAATAATTTATATAATTCAAACATAAAAGGGTACTGATTGGTATTTGTACCTCTACAGCATATATTCTTAATTAAGTTTAACATTTGCTGAAATCTACCAATTGGCATACCTTCATGGACTTAATCAATACTGAAGCTCAAACTTTTTTATATCTGGGATCTCACGAAATTCAAATATTGAACCTCCTTTAATCCTAGCAGAGTAACTGCATATAGAATAGAAGGCAAATAGTTATGCCTCACATTTTTTACCTTCCCTAAATTTCCTGTAGTCATAGAAACCATTGTCCATAGAGGAACTGGATGCTTTGACCTAATGAGTAAAAAATTGAAATTAAACCATTTGTCCTTACACATTGCCTTCACCAAATGTAACTGTACAGAATTCCTTTTCCTGTTTTTTGATTTAAATTTGATTTATTTTTAATTTTTCTTTTTTTTTAGAGATTTGGTCTTGCTCCATTACCCAGGATGAATGAAGTTTGGTGACACAATCATAGCTCACTGCTGCCTCAAACTCATGGGCTCCAGCAGTCCTCTCATTTTAGCCTTCTAAGTAGCTGAGATTACAGGCACACACCAAAACAGCTAATTAAAAAAAATTATAAAAAGTGAGGTCTTGCTTTGTTGCCCAGGCTTTTCTCTAACTTCTGGTCTCAAACAATTCTCCCTCACCCTCCCAAAGTGCTGGGATTACAGGAGTGAGCCATGGTACCTGGCCTCCCCATCTTGTAAAATTAGCAATATAGTCCAATGTAAATAACAACATGACCTCAAATAATTAGAACTTATTATATAAGACCTAATAAATCAATCAAGTTGTAATTATCCTCACTGCTTCAACATTTAGCAGTAGAATTTGGCCTGTTCTTAAACCTGCAAAGAATAAATGGCATTTCACAGTGGATTGCTGCAATGTTAGTGCAGTGCTCACATTCATTAAGGCCTCCATACCCAATACCTAATATTATTGAAATTACTGACATCATCTATGATGATTAAAGTCTTGGACTTTGGGGATGCTCCAAGATGGCCGAATAGACACGACTCCAGCACACAACATCCAGTGAGGGAAACGCAGAAATCTGGAGATCTCCTAGCTCCAACCAAGGTACCAGGTGCATTTCAATGGGTCTGGTCCGATGGTGATCAAAGTCCATGCAGGGCAGACTCAGGCAGGGAGGAGTGCTGCTTCACCCAGAAAGTGCATCTGACTGACAAGTCAGAGGCTCCCCCCCTGGCACTCCGGTCCAGATACAGCACTTCCCCCAAGCCTCAGCAATACACAGAACAGGGGATCTTTGCCAGTCAAGCACTGGGAATTAAAAGTGCAGAGTTGAATAATAATTCAGGATGGTGTCCCGGATAGGCACACAGACCTAAACAGACACATAAGCCGAAAAGGTGGCTGGGAAAGCCTGCGAACCAAGCTGTCGCCCCCTAATCCCGCCTGGAGAGAGAGGGAGTTGTAAGCAGGAGCAGCTGGATGGGCCCCTATCCCATGATCAGAGAGAGAGGAAGCTGAAAGGGGGAGACGGCCAGGTGAGCCTGGGTGGGTCATTACCCTCCCACACAAACCCCAGAGGGCTGAAGCTCTGACTCTAGTGGGTTGCACAGCCAGTGCCAAAGTCTGAGCTAAACAGTGAATGAGCCAGCACAGTGGAGGAAGGGCGCAAACCACCATTAGAGGGGCAAGACTGGGCTATATGTTTTAACAAAAAACACAGGAAGGCTACATAGCAACAGGATTGCATTCTTTACCACCAGCAGTGCAGCCAGGTCAGCAGAAGAGGTGGGCCTAAAACCCCAGTGTAAACAAAAAAAGACAGGAAACTTCCCTAGTAACCTGAAGGAGTCCCTAAAAACCCAGTAGCGCCTCCACAGGCAGACAAGCGACCTCATCAAGCAGCTCCCTGAGACCAGAGCCAGGCAAATCCACAAAAATGGGAAAAAAAAAACAGTGCAAAAAAGATGAAATCATCAAAGACCAGAACACCTCTTCTCCTTCAAGGGATCACAACTCCTCAACAACACAGGATCACAACTTGACCAAGAAGGAGTGCAACGAATTGACAGAAACAGGCTTCAGAAAGTGGATAATAACAAACTTTTCTGAGCTAAAGGAACACGTTCTAACTCAATGCAAAGAAACCAAAAACCTTGAAAAAAGGTTGGACTAAATGCTAACTAGAATAACCAGCTTAGAGAAGAACATAAACGACTTGATGGACTTGAAGAACACAGCACAAGAACTGCGTGAAGCAAACACAAGTTTTAACACCCAAATCGATCAAGCAGAAGAAAGGTTATCAGAGATAGAAAATCAACTCAATGAAATAAAAAGAGAAGGCAAAACAAGAAAAAAGAGTGAAAATAAATGAATGAAGCCTCCAAGAAATATGGGATTATGTGAAAAGACCTAATCTACGCTTCATCAGTGTACCTGAATATGATGGGGAGAATGAATCCAAGCTGGAAAACACAATGCAGGATATTATCCAGGAGAACTTCCCAAGCCTAGCAAGACAGTCCAACATTCAAATTCAAGAAATACAGAGAATTTCACAAAGATATTCCTTCAGAAGAGCAACCCCAAGGCACATAATTGTCAGATTCACCAGGGTCGAAATGAAGGAGAAAATGCTAAGGGCAGCCAGAGAGAAAGGTCAGGTCACCCACAGAGGGAAGCCAATCAGACTCACAGCAGATCTCTCAGCAGCAACTCTACAAGCCAGAAGAGAGTAGGGGCCAATATTCAACATCCTTAAATAAAACAACATTCAACCCAGAATCTCATATCCAGCCAAACTAAGCTTCATAAGTGAAAGAGAAATACAATCCTTTACGGACAAGCAATTACTGAGAGATTTCATCACCACCAGACCTGCCCTACAAGATCTCCTGAAAGAAACAGTAAGCATGGAAAGGAACAAGTACCAGTCACTGCAAAAGCAAACTAGTTGGCAAAGTCCAAAAATGCAATGAAGAAAATGAGTCAACTAATGGGAAAGAAAACCAGCCAGTAACAAAATGGCAGGATCAAATTCACACATAACAATATTAACATTGAAGGTAAACAGCTTAAATGCCCCAATCAAAACACACAGACTGGCAAACTGGATAAAAAGTCAGAACCCATTGGGATGCTGTATTCAGGAAACCCGTCTCGCATACAAAG
The DNA here is from genome assembly GCA_963574225.1 of Lagothrix lagotricha. Taxonomy (NCBI): domain Eukaryota; kingdom Metazoa; phylum Chordata; class Mammalia; order Primates; family Atelidae; genus Lagothrix; species Lagothrix lagotricha. Next base: position 93,806 of record CAUYNB010028092.1, read on the forward strand.
ACACATATAGACTCAAAATAAAGGGGTGGAAGAAGATTTATCAAGCAAATGGAGAAAAAAAAAAGGCGTGGGTTGCAATCCTCGTCTATGATAAAATGGACTTCAAACCAACAAAGATCAAAAGAAACAAAGAAGGACACTACATAATGGTAAAAGGATCAATCCAACAAGAAGAGCTAACTATCCTAAATACATACACACCCAACACAGGAGCACGCAGATACATAAAGCAAGTTCTTAACGACCTAAAACGAGATTTAGACTCCCACACAATAATAGTGGGAGACTTCAACATTCCACTGTCAATATTAGACAGATCAACGAGACAGAAAATTAACAAGGATATCCAGGATTGAACGCAGAGGCTGGACCAAGTGGACCTAATGGACATATACAGAACACTCCACCCCGAATCCACAGAATATACATTTTTCTCAGCACCACATTGCACTTACTATAAAATTGACCACATCATTGGAAGCAAATCACTCTTCAGCAAATGAAAAAGAATGTAAATCTTAACAAACAGTCTAACAGACCACAGCGCAATCAGACTAGATCTTAGGATTAAGAAACACACTGAAACCCGCACAACCACTTGGTAACTGAACAACTTGCTTCTGAGTGTCGACTGGATAAAAAAGGAAATGAAGGCAGAAATAAAGATGTTCTTCAAAACCGAGCAGAATGAAGACACAACTTGTCAGAATCCCTGGGACATCTTTAAAGCAGTGTAGAGAAAAATTTATATCAATAATTGTCCACATGAGAAAGAAGAAAAGATCTAAAACTGACACTCCATAATCAAAATTGAAAGACCGAGAGGAGGAAGATCAAAAACAATCTCAAAAGCTAGCAGAAGACAAGAAATAACTACGATCAGAGTAGAACTGAAGGAGATAGAGACAAAAAAGATTCAAAAAAATCAATAAATCCAGGAGCTGATTTTTTAAAAGATCAACAAAATAGATCAATAGCCAGATTAATAAAAAGGAAAAGGGAGAAGAATCAAATAGATGTAATAAAAAACGATAAAGGGATATCACCACTGATCCCACAGAAATACAAACTACCATTAGAGATTACTACAAACAGCTCTATGCACATAAACCAGTAAACCAGGAAGAAATGGGTAAATTCCTAGACACTTGTGCTCTACCAAGACTAAACCAGGAGGAAGTTGAAACCCTGAATAGACCATTAACGAAGGCTGAAGTTGAGGCAGTAATCAATAGCCTACCAGCCAGAAAAAGTCCAGGTCCAGATGGGTTCACAGCCGAATTCTACCAGACATACAAAGAGGAGTTGTTTCCATTCCTTCTGAAACTGTATCAAACAATACAAAAGGAGGGAACCCTCCTTAACTCATTTTATGAGACCAACATCATCCTGATACCAAAACCAGGCAGAGACTCAACTAAAAAAAAACTTCAGGCCAATATCTATGATGAACATCGACCCAAAAATCTTCAATAAAATACTGGCAAACTGATTGCAACAGCACATCAAGAAGCTTATCCATCACAATCAAGTAGGCTTCATCCCAGGGATGCAAGGCTGGTTCAACATATGTGAATCCATAAACATAATCCATCACACAAACAGAACCAAAGACAAAAACCACATGATTACCTCAATAGATGCAGAAAAGACCTTCGAAAAATTCGAGAGCCCTTCATGCTAAAAACTCTCAATAAACTAGGTATCAATGGAACGTATCATAAAATGATAAAAAGCCGTATATGACAAACCTACAGACAATACCGCACTGAACAGAAAACACCTGGAAGAATTCCCTTTGAATCAGGCAATAGACAAGCATGCCCTCTCTCACCGCTCCTATTCAATATAGTATTGGAAGTTCTAGCCAGAGCAATCAGGCAAGAAAAAGAAATAAAGGGTATTCAATTAGGAAAGGAAGAAGTCAAATTGTCTCTATTTGCAGATGACATGATTGTGTACTTAGGAGACCCTATGATCTCAGCCCTTAATCTCCTTAAACTGATAAGCAACTTCCAAAAAGTCTCAGGATACAAAATCAATGTGCACAAATCACAAGCATATCTATATACCAATAACAGACTTAAAGAGAGCCAAATCATGAGCAAACGCCCATTCACAATTTCTACAAAGAAAATAAAATATCTAGGAATACAACCAACAAAGGATGTAAAGGACATCTTCAAGAGCTAGAAACCACTGCTCAGTGAAATAAGAGAGGACACAAACAGATGGAGAAACATTCCATGCTCATGGTTAGGAGGAATCAATATCATGAAAATGTCCATACTGCCCAAAGTAATTTATAGATTCAATGCAATCTCCATCAAGCCACCAATGACCTTCTTCACCTAACTGGAAAAAAGCACCTTAAACTTCATGTGGAATCAAAAGAGAGCCTGCATAGCCAAGACAATCCTAGGTTAAAAGAACAAAACCTGAGGCATCACGCTACTGGATTTCAAACTATACTACAAGACTACAGTAATCAAAACATACTGGATTTCAAACTATACTATAAGACTACAGTAATCAAAACATCATTGTACTGGTATCAAAACAGAGATATAGACCAATGGAACAGAACAGAGGCCTTGGAGACAATGCCACACATCTATAACCATCTGATCTTTGACAAACCTGACAAAAACAAGCAATGGGGAAAGGATTACCTGTGTGCAGAAAGCGGAAACTGGACCTCTTCCTGACAACTTACACTAAAATTAACTCCAGATAGATTAAAGACAAACATAAGACCTAACACCATAAAAACCCTATAAGAAAACCTAGGCAAAACCACTTAAGACATAGGCATAGACAAGGACTTCATGACTAAAACACCAAAAGCATTGGCAACAAAAGCCAAAATAGACAAATGGGACCTAATCAAACTCCACAGCTTCTGTACAGCAAAAGAAAAAACAATCATTAGAGTGAACTGGCAACCAACAGAATTGAAAAAAAATTTTCAATCTACTCATCTGACAAAGGGCTAATATCCAGAATCTACAAAGAACTAAAACAACTTTACAAGAAAAGAAAAAAACCATCCATAGTGGGCGAAGAATAAGAACAGACATTTTTCAAAAGAAGACATATATGAGGCCAGCAAACATATGAAAAAATGCTCATCATCACTGATTATTAGAGAAATGCAAATCAAAACCACATTGAGATACCACTTCATGCATGTTAGAATGGCAATCATTAAAAGGTCTGGAGACAACAGATGCTGGAGAAGACATGGAGAAATAGAAACACTTTTACACTGTTGGTGAGAGTGTAAATTAGATCAATCATTGTGGAAGACAGTGTGGCACTTCCTCAAGGACATAGAAATAGAAATCCCATTTGACCCAGCAATCCCATTACTGGGTATATACCCAAAGGATTACAAATCATTCTATTATAAAGACACATGCACACGTATGTTCATAGTGGCACTGTTTACAATAGCAAAGACCTGGAACCAACCCAAATGCCCATCG
>CAUYNB010028093.1:0-78471 GCA_963574225.1 Lagothrix lagotricha
CTAAATACAAGATGTGTGTTTTTCCTGTAAACTTGTTTTTCCTAAGTTTAGTGAACTACTATGAACAGTACTGCTATCTCGCTGGTCACCAAGCATAGCCAAGACAATCCTAAGCAAATAGAACAAAGCTGGAGGCATCACGCTACCTGACTTCAAACTATACTACAAGCCTACAGTTATCAAAACAGCATAGTAGTGGTATCAAAACAGAGATATAGACCAATGAAACAGAACAGAGGCCTCGGAGGCAATGCCACACATCTACAACTATCTGATCTTTGACAAACCGAACAAAAACAAGCAATGGGGAAAGGATTCCCTGTTTAATAAATGGTACTGGGAAAACTGGCTAGCCATATGCAGAAAGCTGAAGCTGGATCCCTTCCTGACACCTTATACAAAATTTAACTCCAGATGGATTAAAGATTTAAACATAAGACCTAACACCATAAAAACTCTAGAAGAAAACCTAGGCAATACCATTCAGGACATAGGCATTGGCAAGGACTTCATGACTAAACACCAAAAGCAATGGCAACAAAAGCCAGAATAGACAAGTGGGATCTAATTAAACCAAAGAGCTTATGCACAGCAAAATAAACTATCATTAGAGTGAACTGGCAACCAACAGAATGGGAAAACACTTTTTGCAATCTACCCATCTGACAAAGGGCTGATATCCAGAATCTACAAAGAACTAAAACAAATTTGCAAGAAAAAAAAAATCAAAAAGTGGGCTAAAGGTATGAATAGACACTTCTCAAAAGAAGACATTTATGCAGCAAAGAAACATGAAGAAAAGCTCATCATCAGTGGTCATTAGAGAAATGGAAATCAAAACCACAATCAGATACCATCTCACACCAGTTAGAATGGTGATCAGTAAAACATCTGGAGACAACAGATGCTGGAGAGAATGTGCAGAAATAGGATGGTTTTTACACTGTCGATGGGAGTGTAAATTAGTTCAACCATTGTGGAAGACAGTGTGGCAATTCCTCAAGGACCTAGAACTAGAAATACCATTTGACCGAGCAATCCCATTACTGGGTATATACCCAAAGGATTATAAATCATTCTATTATAAAGACACATGCACACATATGTTTATCGTGGCACTGTTCACAACAGCAAAGACTTGGAACCAACCCAATTGCCCATCAAAGATAGACTGGATAAAGAAAATATGGTACTTATTCACCATGGAATACTATGAGGCCATAAAAAAGGATGAGTTCTTGTCCTTTGCAGGGACATGGATGAAGCTAGAAACCATCATTCTCAGCAAACTGACACAAGAAAAAAAAAAAAAAAAACACCACATTTTCTCATAAGTGGGTGTTGAACAATTAAAACACATGGACACAGGGAGGGGAACATCACACACTGAGGTCTGTTGGTGGGTTGGGGAGGGATATCATTAGGAGAAATACCTAATGTAGATGACAGAGTGATGGATGCAGTAAACCACCATGACATATGTATACCTGTGTAACAAACCTGCATGTTCTGTACATGTACCTCAGAATGTAAAGTATAATAAATAAATTTAAAATAATAAAATAAAATAAAAAAGATTTCCTTCATCCTTAGCCATCATCTTCTCTCATCTGGTTTGCTTGCTTTCTGGAGTGGCCCAGATATTAAATTCAAGCTCAAAGAAGTATGATTTCTTACTTATACCAATATCTATTCACAATTTATTTTTATTGGTCATGGAAATACCAAAAGACAGACTAGTGAATCACTTAGGTTCCAGGTCTATTCTTGTTTTTCCCCATGGCATAGTTGTAATTTGAGCCATCCCTAGCCAAAATCAATTTCTCCAAGTTCGTTTGCTCTTGGGCTGCTGGTCTCTTGGCCTACTTTCCTTTAATATATCAGATTTTTTTCTCAGATGCCTAACCACATATCCAAGATATTATTTCCCAGGAGTAAGTGTGTATCTTTATCTATGACTGTTTCTCATTCCATATATTAAAGTGCACCACTCATAGATCTAGTTAGTGGAAGGATTTTTCTTAATTTTTTAAAAAAATCACCCTTTAGTGGAACTATAATGAGTAACAGATTCACTCCAGTTAATATGATGATATCATGCTTACATTTCTGTAAACTGTGCCTGAGCATTTTTCTTCACTATAATTAGGTTGTAGGGAGACCCCCTATGAGATTACAGGTGTGAAGCAAGATAGAATCATCAGTGCAAAAGAGGTAAGTATCAAAGGAGTGTAGAACACCTGTTCATAACTTACAAGTTAGTGAGTCCGTTACCCATAGGATGACAGCTCTAGTTGCATAATTACTTGATGTTCCATATTCAGATACATTGTTTCATCTAAGGCATAGTAGCTGCAGATTAATATACTCATTTAATGAACATTTTAGTTAACACACTCCTAAATAACTCAAAGACTGTTTCAGGTCAGATATAAAAATGCATTGTACTGAATATAAAGGAAAATTTATCAACATTTGTGGAATACATCTCAAGTGGTGTTGAGTAAAAAATTTATAGCATTAAATGCATGAATTATAGGAAATATTCTAAGTTCCTACCTCAAGTATCTAGAAGAATAAGAGCAAAATAAACCCAAACCAAGTAGAATAGGAGAAATAATAAAGAGCAGAAATAACAACAACAACAACAAAAACAGAGAAAACCAATCTAACAAAGATCTGGTTATTTGCAAAAGATCAGTATAACTAACAAATATGTAGCAAGACAGAGAGAGAGAGAACACAAAATACCAATATCATGAATGAAACAGGCTCTATCACTGTAATTCCTGCAGACATCAAGAAGATATGAAAAACTCTATGCACATAAATTGGACAAAATAGATGAAATGGGCCCTTTCTTGAAATACACGAACTACTGTAACTATTAGCACATAGAATTTAACAATATAAAAATGTTATACACCATAGCCAAGTGATGTTCATTCCAGAGATGCAAAACAAGGTCAATATTTGATAATCAATATAGTCCCTCACATTAATTAATTTTTTAAAATCATATCTATTTATATAGAAAAATCCTCAGTTTGAGAAGCAGCATCTACGGAAATCCTATATCTAACATTCTCCTTCAATGGTGAAAGTTTGAAACATACCCTCCTAAGATCTGTAACAAGGCAAGTATATATGTTCCTACAAATTTTATTCAACAAACACTGGAAACTGTAGCTAGTGGATTAAGGCAGAAATAAAAATTAGGTTATGCAGATCAGAAACAAAAAACTAAACTATCTTTATTTGCAAATGACATGATTGTCAATGTAAAAACTCAAAATCAATCTAAAAAATGTTTAGTGCTAATCAATTACACTTCTATCTAGTAGCAACAAATGTGGATACCAAAATTGAAAATATAATATTTATAACTTACGGTTTAACAAACATTTATAGTAACTGTATCCTGAAAATAAAAATCACTGATTCAAAAGGGCTAGAAGGCTCAACATAAGAATGAATTTTTGCCAAGTTAATATATAGCCATGAAAAACTTCTTACCAAAATTTTTTTTTTGTAGATACAGACAAGATCATTCTAAAGGTTATACGAAAAAAAGGAATTAGAATAACTAAAACAATTTTGAAAAGGAAGAATAAAATGGAATGAATCTGTTTCTCTGGATTCAAGATTTAACATATAGGTATAATAATTAAGACTGTGATTGTGGTAGAAGAGTAACTATATAGATCAACAGAACAGAGAACCAAGAATCAGACCCACACAAATATACCCAACTGACTTTTGACAAATGTGTGAAAGCAATACAATGAGGAAAGTTAACTTTATCAACAAGTAAGAATGAAGTAGTTAGATACAAATTCATAGGCCAAAAAAAAAATCAAATCTCACACTGTACACAAAAATTAACACACAGTAGTTCACAAACTTCAATGTAAAAAGCAAAATCATAAGATTTTTAGAAACAGAAGAGTTGGATGAAGAACATCTTCAGAATGCAGAGTTAGGCAAAGAACTCTTAGATTTGACACCAGAAGCATGATTGTGAGAGGAAAAATTGGTATGTTGGAAATTATTGAAATGAAAAGTTTTGGTCTGTAAAATGCTGCTAAGAGGATGAAAAGACAAGCTACAGACTAGGAGAAAGTATTTTAAAACTATATATCCAACAAAGAACAAGTACCTAGAATTTATAAAAACTCATAAAACTTAACAGTAAAGACATAAACAACCTGATTAGAAAATGAGCAATCAATCGCAGGCAGAGCCATTTCCCCAAAAAGCATTTACAAATGGAAAATAAGTACATGAAAAGCTGCTCAACATCATTAGCCATTAGGGAAATGCAAATGTAAATCACAGTAGATATTATTACACATCTATCAGAATGGCAAAGAAAAAAGTGACACCACCAAGTGCTGGTGAGGACACAGAGAAACTAGATCACTCCTAAATTACTTATAAGAATATAAATGGTTCAATTACTCTAGGAAACATTTTGAAATTTTCTTAAAAACTTCACATAGAACTACCATATAACCCAGCAATTGTACACTTGAGCAATTTTCCATAGGAGAAAACTTACATGCATACAAAAGCATGTACATGAATGTTTATTAGTTTTATTCAAAACAGTTAAAAACTAGAAAGGACCCAGATGATCTTCAAAAAGTGAATCGTTAAAGAAACTTGGATAATCTTACCGTGGAATACTGCTTAGCACCAAAAAGAATAAACTAATTGAGCTCGTTGTGTGTATCAGTAATCTCCAGAGAATTACGGTGAGTGAAAACCAGTTAATCCCCCAAAGGTTTCATACTAAATGATTTCATTTATAAACTGTTAAAGGCTGAATATGTTTCTGCAAATATTGTATGCTTAAGCCTAATCGTAGTACCTCAGAATGTAACTATATATTTGGACATGGGGTCTTAAAAGAGATAACTAAGGTAATAAGAGGTCAGTAAGGTGGGCCCTAATCTAATATGCCTGGTACCTTTAAAATAAGAGGTGATTTGGACACACATACATACAGTGGCAAGACTATGTGAAGACACCAGGAGAAGATAGGCATCTAACAGTGAAAGAGAAAGCTTCAGGAAAAAACCACCCTGCCAAACTCTTGATCTTGGACTTCTAGCCTCTAGAACTATGAGGGCATAAATTTCCATTGTTTAAATCAGATTGTGGTACTTTGTTATGGCAGCCATAGCCAATGAATGCAATAACCTTCCTGAAGTGAAAAACTCATAGAAATATAGAACACATTAGTGGTTGTCAGGGATTAAGAAATGGAATGAAAGAGGATTGGGCATAATTATAAAAAAGCAAAATGAGGGATCCTTGTGATGATGGAAATGCCCTGTATATTGACTGTTTTAATTTTAATATTCTAGTTGAGATATTGTACTATAATTTTGTAAGCTATTATCATCATGGGGGTGGTTGTTTATAGAGGGTGCAAAGTCTTGCTGTATTATTCCATGTGTCTACAATTATTCCAACATAGAAAAAAGTTAAGCTAAATAAGAGATATCATGTCAATATTCGAGCAGAAGGGATTTAATAGAGAGTGTACAGAATAATTGAAAAAGCAAAATTGTAGAATGTGAAAGAACTGATTTAACTATTGATTTCTAGGCTATGTCCAAGACAGCTACAAATCTGAGGTCAGAAAATTGCCACAGCTACCCCTCACACCCCCAGTTACTCACCAGGCCTTGAATCAGTGAGGCCAGTCACTACAGTTATCTCCAAATTTCCAGATCCCTACATTTGTGCTAGCCAGCAACCACATCACCTAGAGAATGAGCTCCATCACATTTATGACCTTTTAATCTCACAGCAGTATAACTAATTTGTGAAAGTTAATTTATATACAACGGTCCAGATTAAGGAAATCTTGAAAGTTAGTTTTTAAATTTCCAACCTCTCCATCTAAAAGGCAGTTGGAAAGGAAATTTTTAGAGGAAATTCATATTACCAACTACACTAATACTTATCTTTTAGGGCCGTGGTAAGAATTAAATAAAATAATATTTGTGGAAGTGTTTCCTTAACTGCTAGTTAAATACTAGTTTCATTTCTAATCTTCAGGTCTATATAGCTTGAAAAATTGCTTCTTCTCCTTTACTGTTAGGTTTCATTAATGGGAAAAGTGATGAAAGTTGGATGAGAAGCCCTTTGTCAAATCCATATATCTGTATTCAGTAAAATATAGATTTTCAGCCCTTGAAAGTTTTCCCTTCTCTTTCTATGCTGTCCATTGCACACCCACATCACAATTTGTAACCCTTAAATTCATATCTTTTACTCTGATATTAAGCATCAGGTATCTTCAACCAACATGTTCTAAATGTTATTCATAATTAATTTTCTCAAAATTCAAGACATCTAGGGAGAGAAATTAGACATTGGTCAAAGGATACAAAATTTAAGTTAGGAGGAATGAATTCATGAAATTTATTGTACAATATGGTGACTCTTGTTAATATCATTGCACTGTAGTCTTGAAAATTGCCAAGAATAGATTTTAAGTGTTCTCGGCTAAAAAAAATAAGTGGTGTGTAGCTCATATGTTAATTAGCTCAAAAACACCCACAAATCCAAGACATCTTGAATTTGGGTTATATGTCCTGTTTCATTAAAGAAATAATTCAATGATTTTCAGAAATATAGACAGTAAAAGGATTTAAAAATGAAAATAAGGAGATTTCCAAAACAGATAATGAACTGAAGCAAGTGTATATGCCTCTCAAAAATATCTCAGTTTTGCCTGTCTCCACGATCTTGGACCAACAAAGTGACCTTGTTAATACTGTCTTCAGTTTTTCTCCTAACATCTCTTTCTCAGTCTCTTCCAGGGTGAAGGATGAGCTTTTGTGTGTTCTCTTTTGTACATGCCTCAGTGAGATGCACAAAGCACAAATAGCTCAGATTCACAGAGGCTCTCGCCTCCTGTAACTCTTCCTCACTTGAAAATCACTTCATGCAATCTGGTTTATCCAAGTAAAGGCCTAGGTAACAACCTAGACGTCTGGGAAAGATAACGCACTGTAGTGAACCAGAGATACACAAAAGAAATGAACAACAAATCCCTTTCATTTTCTCTTCCTGTGAAACTGTTCAAGATGGGGTGGGCTCATACATCCTGTATGAAAAATGAGCCTTATAACCTAGAAACTGGCTGTGTTATATTTTTGAAGCTGTGGCCAGCTGGATAATGTCTCAATTTGTATTTTCTCTTCTGCTCTGTCTTGCCTCACTCTTTCATTTCCTATTTCTCCCTTTATTCTTGCAGCCCCAGTACTCCATTTCCAACTACAGCCACTCTCAGTCTTTACTTCTAGCTCTAAATTTTAAGAAATCTAGACTAAGACAGTTTGCTCCAAGAGTATCCCACAAATGCAGATCTTCAGAGTGAGATTTTATTATTGGATTGCTCACGTCTGTTGGTAAGTGAGATGACAGTAACAAAGTGAAGATGATAATGACTTGACATGCAGTGGTACCACAATTATTCAACATTGACCTATGGTTAATTGTGACCAAGGCTTGGGGAAATCAAATGGTTACACCATTTGATCAATGTGGAGACAATGATACTTATGAAGATTGTAATTTCAGATGCCTATTTTAATGACGCAGAGATCTTGTAAAATAAAATAATAGGATTGATGGAGCTGCATAAGAGATGCTGTGAAAGCAAGAGATCCTCTGAAGTTTAAAGGAGATTCTACTATGCTGCAGCCACATAGCAGACAATGCTTAAACTCAACTCGAGATTATGGTCATAAAGGTATCAGATCCTCAGTGGATATGAAATCAGAAATATCCAAAGGTCTCTGATGTCAATGCCAGGATCATAATAGAAAAATTGATTAGAATGGGAATATTTGAACAGAAGGGCCGAAGACTATGGAATCTCCAAGTTCCTCTTACCCCTCATCAGAGCCACCTCTTTGTCAGTAGACCATCCAAGACCTCATTTGAAGTAGGTATCAAATAAAATGTTGCTCTTCTCCTGCACTTCACCATCACCTATTGTCTCCAGCTAACTAGAATCAGATTTCGGCATGTTGCAAGTAGGCTAAAAAGCAATTCTCTAAATGTCCAAGAAAGAGGAAGCCTGGAAAATATGAACTAGCACACACAGGAGGAAATGCATGGTCATGGATACTAAAGGTATTAGAACAAGAGATGAAAATGTGGAAATTAAATACAAAAAAATTCATCCACGTGAAGGTATTCACCTATGACTTATGATTGAAATTGGCAAAAATATCAGTAACTGAACATAATTTTCTGGAATCACTTCTTGAAACCTGGGCATATTAACCTAGAGCAAATAATGTAGAGATGATATAAATTATTTGACACTGTATTGAAGAAAGTCTCAGATTTTAGTAGCTGAGTACATTCAGAACGAATCTACTCTGCAATATCTAAGTACAATCAATGTTTCTATGTGTAGGTCCAGTAGGTACAGGAGATACTTAAAAAAATTAAGGTAGTAGGGCATGCCTTGATGAGGGAGGCATCTGACCTTTAAGAATATCAGTGATGACTGACCTCTGCAGTCCAGTGGCAACAGGAAGCACTGCCATGGAACTGGGGTATTTAATATCAATAGGGACTGTGGGATTTCAGGAGGGCATAGCCCAAAGAGCAGAATATAGCTATGAGAAGCAAGGAAGGCATAATTAATTACAGGGAATAATGTTGATGGTTAATCAATCATCATGTTCCTAGGAGTTTGACAGATAGACATCTGGCAAGGATAGCCTTCCATTTGTGTAACAAAATAGTCAAGGTCTGGCAGGAAGAGAGTTGACAGTCCTGCAGTGAAAAATTATAGGCTCCCACTCTTTTGAATACTTAAGTCAATTTAGAGACCAAGGCCCACTGATTGAAAGGAAGCCTGCAACACTTGAGGGAGGACCCAACTGTGCCACCACGAGTATTTATGCAAGAACTATTCCTCCAGTTTTCTGCAAAGTGAGCACAGGCATTTCCCAGGGGAACTGCAAAGTGGGAAGAATGGATGACTGAAGTTTTTTAGGATTGCTAGAGACTGTCATGAACCAACAAAGACAGAATGGAACCAAACAAAGCTACAAACAAAAACTAGTCAATCCAACAGCAAACAAAAATCCCATTCACAGTTGTCTTGCTAGAATAGAGTGACAAATGGAGTTTTTAAAGTCCTTCTGACAGTTGGTCCAGTAGGTTCATAGAAAACCATGGTGTTACACCTCTTGTCCTTAAATGAATAATTGGAATGTATATACTACCATCTGGAAGAACTCTCATATCTTGTATTGGTTACCTGACTTGAGTATGGTAGGAATAGTCAAATAGAAGAGTCTAAAATGTCTCCCTATATATTCACTGGTCACAGAGAGTAAATTAAAAGCAATATTGCATAATTTGAGTCCTTGCAGAAATTAGCATCACTTTAAAAGAATTGAAGGCAGCCTGGTACGATGGCTCATACTTGTAATCCCAGCAATTTGGGAAGCTGAGATGGAAGGACTGTTTGAGGCTGGTAGTTCGAGACCAGCCTGGACAATGCAATGAGACTCCACCTCCACAATTTTTTTTTTTTTTAAAAGCACTCTGGCATGGTGTCACGTGCCTCTAATTCCAGCTACCTGGGAGGCTGAGGTGGAAGGATCACTTGAACCTGGGAGTTTGAGGCTACAGTGAGCCATGATCTTGTCACTTCACTCCAGCCTGGGTGATAGAATGAGATCCTGTCTCAAAACATAGAAAGCACGGAAAGATGCAAGCGAGTTGGTCTCTACCATATCTGTATTCAAATTACCTATTTAACATTTGAAAAATTCAGATGACAGTAATCTACCATACATTACCTATTTCATGCCCTGATTGTAGCTACTGTACTAGATGTGGTAACTTTACTATAGCAAATCAACACATATTCTAGTACTTGATATTGTGTTGGCAATTTTTTTTCTTCTCTGTCCCTATCAATAGGGTAGATCAAACTATTTATTTTTGTATGACATGGGCATTATGTAACCAAGTAGCCTCACAATTATTTTAATTCCACAGGTCTCCTAACTGTCAGATCAGGATAGAAGTCCAGATTCCCTACTTGGGAAATATTATTAGCACTAATTTTAGTATAATAATAAACATGTGTCTTATCTGACTATTACCACTGAATTTGGGTCTTGGTATTGAATTATCAATTATTAATTCTTCAAATCACATTAAAATATAGGAATATATTGTGAACAATTGGATATTATCTAATTGGTTATTACAAATACGCAGAATACAGATTAAAATCTTAATTGATATTTCATAAATTTGGATGACCTTAGAAATGTCTACAAATGTATCCCATAACAAATAAGAAAATACTTGTACATTTCTCGTTTGTTTTGTGTATGTTGCTTATGTTCTTTTTCTGAAAGCTGGATTGTCTATTGTAAACGTGGCACCTCTGCACACCCTTTCTAAGGCTGGGAACTACATTTCCCAGAATAGCCTTCCCTGTATGGTTTAGGGTTGGCTTGCCAATCAGAGAAATTCACAAAATTTACAAGCAAGCAGTGAAAAAAAGGCCCTTTTTCCTGTGGCAGTCAGATGCATGGTTTAACAGACTTCTCTATGCGCCCTCACCCTATGGTCATGGTAGGCACGCATCATGCCTTCTTGGGCTTCTTTATTAAATCTGACTTCCAGTTGACGTCAGTGATTGCTTCTCCAGTTCTGTGGTGCCAGCTTGCAGAACTTTGTTCCCCCACTTTTTCCAATTCGTAAGTTCTGGTTTCTACATTAAATAACCTGTTATCAAAATTCTGGTAGTAACCATGTTTTCCTTAGTAACCAATGAGTAATAATAAAGAAAAATAAACATTAAAATACTAGGATCCACAGAGGGAGATTAAATTTAAAAAATAGAATAAGTATTAAAATGAAAGAACAATGATTTAAAAATTTACAAAATGGAGTAGTTTAATGAAGAACAGTACTTCCCCTGGACTATAAAACCCAGAATAAAGACTGTCATGTACTGAAGTAATAATGTGGATACAGAATGTTATTCATAAATACCACCAGGTGGATGTATACCAATGATGACATCAATACAAGAAAAATCAGAAATTGTCTGTGAAAATGAATAAAGTTTAGAATATACTCTGAGAATATAACATGGCAATCATAAAAAAGGAAGAATAACCCTAAAGGACTGAGAGACAACTAGAAGAACCTAAGTGTATACCTCCTTGTATTTTTGCTTATGAATTACATGGGAGAAGTTCCACTATTTGCCATAGTCTTAGATACTTTTTTCCCCTGGCCCTTACCTTAATTCTCAGACCCTTTCAATTCTTTTTAAAGTTATTTTCTCAAAGAAGAAAAGTTGAAGGCAGCTCTAAAAAAGGGAATCAAGAAAATAACAATTGATTCTGAAGTTAAGGAACTGAAGATATATAGGCTCACAAATTGGTTGGTCACATATCAATTAATTATGCTTCTTATTTAAAATAAGTTTTATGCTCAGTGTAAGACTGAAGACAAACTATATATGCAGATTATAAAACTCTCTGAGTACATAAAATGTTAAAAGTGCTGTAAATTTGCTAAGCATTACTAGTATCACATTTGGAATAACTAGGAGAAAAAAGTGGTATTATCATAAAAAAAGTTGATGATTTTATGGTCATTATATATACTAAAAATTTTCTCAAATTGTTTATAATGGTCTATGTTAGGACTCATTAAGTTATTGAAAAGTTCAACTGAGATAATCTCGAAAGTGCTTTAAAATGAATTAAGAACAATGAGATTAATGCAAATTATTTGCATGTAATGGATTTAGAAAAGCCACACTCATACAGTCTGTTCTCAGTTATAAGCAAATATAGGCCATCAGTTTTTTGAACAGTGAGCTATATTATACAGCAGTTCCAGGTTCATTTACCCTGCCACCCAATATAGTTCAAATTCCACTTTCCAAGGGCACATAGTTCAAGTTTCACTCTCCAAGGGAAAACCAACACATTTGAATGTTAACTTCAACTAAGCCAAACCAGAAAATAAGTTTGCTTTAGAAAATACAGTGTTCTTCAGAAAATACAGTGTTCTTAGTCAAATCTGTATGACACAGGAAGATCCCTGATGTTATAGCTTATCTCTGCCATCACTTAACTAGGAACAGGAAGAGAGGGTTCATTGAAATCACATTTTTACCCATAGAACAATACAGCATTTTAAATCATATTTCTCAAGGGCCTTTGCAAAGTTATCTTTAGATGTTGGCAGTCAAGTTAACTTGAACTCAAATGTAAAACTGTATTGAATAATTAGGTATCTAACTATCCATTGCTGACAAGAACATTGAGTTTGTATGTACACAAATAAGTGAGAAAATAGACTAGTAGGAGCAAAATAGCCAAGTGTAGCAGAGTTCACTTAATGTGTCTCCACTTTTGCTGTGCCAGTTATATTTGTATGTTAACCTCTACTAAAGAATGTTAAATGCATTGACTCTTTTATTCATTATTTTGTCTCCCTCAGATACAATTTATAAAAAGTTGATTATTTCAAGATGGTGAAGTTGGTACTGAAATAGAAATAGAAATCTGATATTCACTGGATGCATGAAGTCACCATAAAAATGTGCTCAGAATACTATAAAATATTCTGGTTAGAAAGACTGTAGCCAAAGGAACATCAAAAGCAACAGCATCTAATGCAATTAGTATAAAAGAGTATTGAAAATCTATCAATAAAAATTAATGCATCAGCTCTGTAATCAAAGAGGTCAACAATAACCATCTACTGCTCTTCTAAATTAATTTTGCAGATTGAAACAAAACCAACAATTTGTACTGGGAAATTACTACCAACATGCCACTAGTTCAAGAGTTGCTATATCATGCAAAAAACTGCTACAAGTCATCCATCTCTTGTTCAACTCTAGACTGAAAAGGGATGAATGTCATGAGCTTCAAAACCCTTCTCCAAAAATTGGGAGCATTCCCAGAAATATAGGCACAGCGTCTCATTTAGAACAAAGAGAAAACTCAATCCACCTAAGGAAAATTGCTCAGACATTTGACCCTTGTGTCTGCAGGAAATTTTAAAAAAACTTTGAAACAGCATTTGTACTCTGCAATTGGTTCAACCTTAATGGAAGATATTCACTAACTGAGCAGAACACCCATACAATCTTTTGGAAAATGGCACGTTATTTCATAAAGAGCTTTGCTCAAGGTAATTTACTCAAGACAGGAAGGCTTATTTAAAGCTACCACTTGGAGTTGTATAAAATCAAATCAACTTCATAGTTCCTTTCGTTTTATTGATGTTTCTTCAGCTTTTATATGTTGTGCATTTGAAAGAACAAAAACATCTATGAGACATATCAATTCTAACTCCACTTTAAACTCAATTTTTATCTTTTGAGGTTTTTGTTTTGTTTTTAAAGAAAAGGTTGTTTTCATTTCAGGCACTCTGAATATAGCAATAGAAATCATTGTACCATAGAGTACTCTGTCAAATTTTCAGCATTTCACTAGGATGGGGGCAGGGAGCCAAATAACTTGTTCTTCCCTTAGGAAGGTAAAGATGATTATATTATTGGGCACTTACATTTAAAATGGAAAGTCCAGAAAAAATGAGGCCTCAATATGGTCTATCAAAATCAGTTTTTATCTTCTGAGTTTCTTTCTTTCTTTTTCTTTTTCTTTTTTTTTTTTTTTAAAGAAAAGGTTTGTTTTCATTTCAGGCACTCTGAATACAGCAATAGAAATCATTGTACCATAGAGTACTCTGACAAATTTTCAGCATTTAAGTAGAATGTGGGCAGGGAGCCAAATAACTTGTTCTTCCCTTAGGAAAGTAAAGATGATTATATTATTAGGCACTTGCATTTACAATGGAAAGTCCAGAAAAAATGAGGCCTCAATATGGTCTGTGAAACAAACTGTGCTAGAGAGAGTGGCAGCAAATTTTATGGCAGATTTCACCACCAGACCTTGATCTGTATTATGTTTTGGGACTAGATCAGCTTTCCAATTCAAACACTTCCTCATTTCCATCTCTAAACATTGGACTATCATCGCTCTGCAACTAATATTCCATTTGCTTTCATTTGTAGTTTCAGGGTATTTCCTGGTAATCATTACATTTCTGGTAACCATATAATAAGTACCAAGTAATAGCTGATGAGAACTTTGCTTCATTTTTTTTTTCTGCTAGAATCAAAATTTAGAGAAGCAAAGCATCAGAATCCGTTTCTAAAATTTGATTGGCACCATTGACAACAAAGATCCATATTCCATTGTAATGCTGATATTTTCAACTGTTTTTGTATCATGTGTAACTGCCTTATAAATTTCCTACATTCTCGAGTATTAATTTTCAAATGATGTTTCACTTTTACTTTTGAATTAAAACACAATTGTTTTCATTTTGTCTACATGGATTTAGAGCTTCATAAAGTTGCAATCACAAAATTTGATACTTTTAGCAAGATTACATTCATCTAACAAGGGACTATATCCAGAATATACAGGGAACTCAAACATCCCAACAGCAAAATAGTAAATAATCCCATTAAAAAGTGAATAGAGGGTTTCAATAAGCATTTCTCAAAAGAAAAAAATACAAATGGCCATCAAGTACATGAAAAAATGGTCAGCATCACTAATCATCAGGGAAATGGAAATCAAAACCGCAATGAGATAGCATTTCACTGCAGTTAGAATGGCTATTGTCAGCGAAACAAAAAACAGATGCTGGTAAGAATACAGAGAAAAGGGAACTCTTATGAATGGATGGTGGGGATGTAAATTAACACAGCTATTACGGAAAACAGTACAGAGATTTCTCAAAAAACTACAAATAAAACTACCATATGATCCAACAGTCCCACTACTGGGTGTTTATCGAAAGGAAATGAAATCAGTGTATCAAAGAGCTACAAGCACTCTCATGTTTCGTGCAGCACCATTCATAACGGCAAAGATCTGGAATCTACTTAAGTGTCTATCAACAGATGAATGAAGAAAATGTGGCATATATTTACAACAGAATACTATTTGGTCATAAAAAAGAATGAAATCCTGTGATTAGCAGTAATAGGCATAGAAGTGGAGGTCATTGTGTTTAGTGAAACAAGCCATGCGCAGAAGACAAAGAGTGCTTGTTCTCACTCATGTGAGAACTAAAATAGTTTGTTCTCATGGAGGTAGAGTGTAGAATGACAGTTACCTGTGGATAGAAAGGATGTGGTGGTGGGGGGATGAAAAAAGGTAGGAAAATGGATACAGACATACAGTTAAATGGAAGGAATAAGTTCTAATGTTCAATAGTACAACAGGGTAATTACAACTGACAACATATTACACATTTCAAAATAGCTAGAAGAGATTTTAATTATTCCCAACACACAGAAATGATAAATGCTCAAGGTGACTGATACCCTAAATACCCTGACTTGATCATTGTACATTATATGCATGTAACAAAATATCACATGTACCCCATAAACAATTACAAGTATCATGCATCCATAGAAAAAATTAAAATTCAGGCAAAAAGGATTATGTATTAAATATTTTCTGTTTTCACAGTGCTTTAACAAAACAGAGTATAAAATGATGTAGTTATATACCTGTATCATAATTTAGTTAAGTGTTTTACTTCTGTACAACAAAGAGGTGGCTTATTTATGCTGCTACATTTAGACTTTCAAGAAATACATATGTATTATCTTCATGCTTTTCTTCTTGTTTTCTGATAAATATTTTAGAATAAATTGCCAAGAATGAGACTGGTTAGAAGTATGAAAATTTTTGATATGTATTTTATCATTAATTTTGATGTTAATCATTATTAAACTAATATTGAATATTTTAAACTATAAAATATTTTAAATATGAAAGTAGTAAAACTAACATCTAATAAATACCACTAAGATTTAATTGAATAAATTATAACACTTTGCCATATTTTATTCATATCTCTATTTTTCTTTTAGAATACAATCTTAGAAACACTAGAGTCATGCTTTCCAGTCCTTCATATGATTGTCTTCAACTTAAGTTCCACCCTGAGAATGATACTGTCATTCCTAGGTCTGCTTTTGTGTTTTACTAGATTTATATTTATCTATAAATAATATAACGTATTGTTTAAAGAGTTTATGCTTATATTTTAACATATCATATTCTTTATTTTTATATAAATTTTTGAGTTATAGTCATGTTTTTTCCAGTAGTTATGATTCATCGATTTTAACTATTATGTAGTAGTTTAGCTGCATATTTATTTGTCCATTTTCATAGAGTAGTTCATAGCATTTTCCCCATTTTCATACATATCTTTTTGATTTTTATTACAAACTAATTTTGTAATGTTTCTATTTGTAAGCTTGAGCATTTGTATAAGAGGTTCTTCATGATTCATACTTAATAGAATTGCTGGATTTCTTTTTACCTATAGCCTCCTTGGTATTATTGGATCTAGTACACTTCGCCAATTGAGATAATATGAAATTGTATTCCATTTTAGTTTTTATTTACATTTCCATGATTACTGCTGAGGTTTAGCATCTTTTTGCATATGAGGGGATTTAGTTTACTTCTGTGTACATTAAATTTTCATAATTTGTCCAATATTTTTATTGGGTTGTTATTTTTCTTACTGATTTCAAAGGTATCTGTAAATTATTGAAACTAATTCTTTATTAGTATTCTGCTTTGCAGTTTCTCTTTTCACTTTAATAGTGTATTTCATCATATACAAGTTTTCATTTTAATGTAATCGTAGCTGAAAATCTTTTGTAATTTGGTTTGTTATTCTTGTCACTTTTTTAAAAATTATTTCTCTCCTCTAACTTCAAACAAACATTCTTCACTTCTGTTTTTTCCCTACAAATTTTCAGTTTTGCTTTTCACACTTATGACATTACTTAGCAATTACTCAGTTACTAATTAACCTTGTTACTTGCTCAATTTTGCCAACATTTTGAGTTATTTTAAAATAAAATATTTTGGTGTTTTTAATCTCTAAAGTTTCTATGTAATTACCTTTTGCTCTTTACCTATATTTTATTTGTTTACCTTTTTTATCTTGTCTATATTTTCTAACTTCTTCACTTGGAAAACTTCAAGAAATCATGTATATTTATCGTTTTCTGATGTAAGCATTTCACGCCAGTTTTGTGAAACTATTGCTTTATACACATTTAACAAGTTTGGACACATTGTATTTTCATTGTTATTAGGTCAAATGTGTTTCAATCTCTATTATTAATATAACTCCTTATTTGGTCTGTGAATTATTTGGAAGACTGTACCTGATTATATGTTAACCCAAATATATTGGGAAGTATGTGTTAACTTTCTATTAATTTCTAACTTTTATATTTAACTAAACTTTGATTAATTCTATGTGACCCAAGAAAGTGATGTCACCAAAATGATTGAGTTGGGTCTGGCTTAGTAATTCACACCTATAATGCCAGCACTTTGGGAGGCCAAGCCTGGCAGATAACTTGAGGACTGGAGTTTGAGACCAGTCTGACCAACACGGCAAAACCCTGTCTCTAGTAAAATATAAAAAAATTAGCTGTGCCATGGTGGTGCATGTCTGTAATCCTAGCTACTCAGAAGGCTGAGGCACAAGAATCGCTTGAGCCTGGGAGGTAGAGGTTGCAGTGACCCAGGATTGCACCATTGCACTCCAGCCGGAGGGACAGATCGAGACTGTCTCAAAACAACAATGACAACATCAACAAAACGGTGGGGTAGAAGCAATCTAACTTCATCCTCTCTGCAGAAAACAACCACCACCAAAACCTGTCCAGTGCCAAAATTATCTCCCCCATTACTCCAGAACTCAAAACTGTGATAATCCCTGGGCCACAGAGAAGTAAACTGCATGGGAAGGGTAGAAAAAATGGACTCCTCTATGTGTTACATGCTTCCTCCAAACTGTCAGGCACTTCGCAGAAAAGTTCCCCCGGAATCACTCTTTCTAGAAAATGTGATATTGATGCAGACAGCTGGCTTCCCCATCATCTTGGATTCCTCTACAGAAAAGCTGTTTTTTCTTCAATCCACTGAAAGCAACTTGAGTGCCTTTAGGTAGAGGAACCCCTAATGGGCTGCTGAAAAAAGACAGTGGAGGTGGGGTTAGCAGCCCCAGTGCACAAAACATGGGCACTGCTCTCCAGCCCAGACAGAGAAGATGCCAAATCAAAGAGGCAGTGCAGCACACGGCATGAACCCCTAGCCAGCCTCTACACAGCCAGTGAATCCCCTTTGGGCGCCTCCCCCAACCCCAATTCAGGACAAGTGGCACATCAAACTTTTGTAAAAGCTGAGGCAAACTTGAAATTAGGGCACCATGTAGTGCCAACAGGAGGCAGCAACTTAGGAATAAGGGAAGTCAACAAAGTGCACAGATCCTGTAAATACACATACACTAAAAAGGCCAAACCAACCCAGTCACAAAAACAGTTTATGTCTTTGCACTGAAGGATAAATACATAATCCTTCAGTGCAAAGACATAAACAGATGTCCATTATAAACAACAGCAAACAAGGAATTATGACCTTCCCAAATGGACGAAGCCAGAAGCCAGTGACCAACCCAACGAGAGAGTAATATAAAAACTCTCAGATCAAGAATTCAAAATAGCAGTTTTGAAAAAACTCAGCAAACTCCAAGACAAAACGCAAAAGCAATTTATCAGATAAAGTTAACAAAGAGGTTGAAATAATTGATACCATCCTGGAAATGAGGAAAACACTGGCTGAAATGAAAAAAATCATCAGAAAGTCTCAACAGCAGAATTGATAAAAAATAGTGAGCTTGAAGACAGACTATTTAAAAACATACAGAGGATTTAAAAAAGAATGAAAAGGAACGAATGCCTATGAGATCTAGAAAACAACCCCAGAAGAGCAAATCTGAGTCACTGTCTTTCAAGAGGCAATTGAGAAAGAACAAGAGGTAGAAAGCATATTCAAAGAAATAATAACAAAAACCTTTATAAACCCAGAGAATTATATACTTATCTAGGTACAGACAGGTCAGAGATGACCACACAGTTGCAACCCAAATAAAACTACCCAAGTCATATAATTCTATATAATCCAGCTTCTTGAATATTTCTTATGTCATATAACCTATTACTTGGTAAAGTTTTCCAAGTGTTATACATATATAATAATCAGAAATGCCATTTAACAAATGTTTCTAGATCTTCCCAGGTGTGATGAAGCTTACATTGCTTGTATCCCCTGTTTCTATAATGACTGTGATTCAATGCTTAATTGCATTGGTGTGTAGCAGCAGCATGAAATATATTTTCAGTAACCCAGTGAGAGTTTTGAGTGTTTTTGTAACTGGAGGATTATCAGGCAGTGTTAATGAGATAGATGTGGGGTGATATTAGAGTCCTAGCAGTGAGAAAGGTGACAATCCATGTAACACATGAGCCAAACACTCAATGAAACTATTAGGTGCTATAACTTGCTTAAACGTGTATCTAATAAACTTGTAACACTACAAGAAGTATTTGAAAATACAAACAATATTGGCACATATTGATTGGTATTTGCTGTGCTTACCTAGCTATTATGAAAGAGACCAAAAGAATATCTTATTTTCAAAAATATGTTTTATCTCATCTATACTACTGAGTCAGATTAACTTATTACTTGTTTTTGAAATCTTCTGTATCCCTACTAACTTTTATCTGGTTGATTATTTAAAACTCCATCACTATGGAGTAAGTATTTCTTAAAAAGAATGTAAAAAGTATTCAGCATAAACATGGTACAAATGGAATGTAATTAAAATTACATACTTCTGTCCATCAAAAGATACCATTAAAAGAGTGAAAAGGCAAGTGAGAGGATATTTGCAATACAAAGAAAAAACACAAATATGTTTGTAAATCAATCAGAAAAAAAAGTCAAACCAAAGAAAAAAATGTAAATGATCTTTTACACTCCCCCACCCCAAAACGATATCCAAATAAACAATGCACATTTTAAAAGGTCCTTAAAAAGATTAGTCATTAGGGAAATACAAATTAAAACCATGATAACATACCTAATATACCTTAAAAATGGTTAAAATGAAAAAGATGAAAAATATTCTCACATACTGTTTCTTGGAGTGTGAATTTGTACCTCTTTGCAAGACTGTTTTTGCAGGATTAACTGAAGTTCAAAATATGTGTAATCATATGACATGGCTATCTCAGTCACACTAGAGAGATCTCCGTGGATGCCAGCTTTATGTAAAGGAAATTCTGTCAGTGCAGCAAACGAAGGCAGTTATAGGCTTTTCTCATTGGTCCTCTCTTCCCTTCAGGAATAACTGTTCTGCACTGCTTGTTGTCTACTACCTGAACGTGTTGAGATTCCCTTGGGGTGGCTGTCAAAATATTAAAGAAATGTTAGAGAAAGTTATAGAGTAGTCTCAAAACTTTTGGAAGGCTGAAAGATTTTATTGGGACAGGCCAAAGGCGGCAGGTCCATTAAGTTAGGGAGAAGATAGGGACGATAAGAGGCTTTCCCAGTTAAAGTCTATTTACCCCACATTTCTTTGTCTCCACTCTGTTTACTCATGTAAATTTTGTGCTGGATGGTCCACTTGGGGAGATCAAAGGGGAATTACTGCTTATAGTGTTTACTCTGGGCCTAGAACCTCAAGCTTTTTATCAGTTGTAAAACCATTCTTTTAACCATGTTAATTGTCCACAAGTGTGTTAACTTAGAACCTCTGTTGTAAAATATGACTGAATAGATGTAATGATGGAGAGGGAGTCTGGGTCAATTGGCTGCATTTTGCCTTCTGAAAGCAGCCAATGACCATCCCTAGCCCACTTGAATCACTGTAAGGGTGTGAGAGTGCATTCATTCGTCAGTCATTGAGTCAAGGTCTGCAGGCCAGACCTCTGCAGGTGGTGGTCGATGTCTCATTAAAGTCATTGCATTAAATATTTAACCACTTTTTAGTTGTTAAAAGTAGAAAGTTAAACCAATTTGTGTGAATCATCCATCTCAGCTTAAAGCAGATGTTGTATGGAAGCTTTTGTTGGCTAACCACCATGGCCATTTCATCTTCCTGCTGGGTCACAGCACATGTAGCTGCACTTGCCCTAGTGGTACACTTCTGGTGTGATGGTGTGATGTCTGACTCAGTTCCAGGAAATTTTGCCTATAATCTAAAAAATGTTTGTACATAATTGGTTTGTTGTGTGCATGTGTGTGTGTTGTTTAATTTGTCTTTTCTTTCTTTTCCAGGATATAGAAGATAAATTGGTGTTTCCCTCTACATATTTGATAAAGAATACTTCTTAATTAAAAAATTAACTGAAAAAGAGGTAAATTCCTAACATATTTGGATTTCATTTTGGGGGTTTGCAATGAGACCCTGTATGTGAACTTGCTTTTCTTGTGTTTTCACATGTTAATGATGTTAGAAAATGCTATTCTTGCACATTGTTGAATTTTATGACAAATGCATTAAAATGATTTGGACTGCTTATTAAGATGCTCTAAGACTAAAGCTGTTCTTTAACTTAAAATTTTTATAAATATGGGCAAGCCAATAAAATGTGTGATGGCCTAAATGTAAAACAATGGTAGTTTAATTTCTCTTTAAAAATTGTTTTGGTTTCTTTGCATCTTATTTGATTCAGCAGAGAACCAAACTGTGTAATTTGTTTGATACTTTCTTGCTGTTGTTTTTGAATTTGAAGGTAGCATGTGCTTAACTAGAGAATCATTAAATAGCCATGGACATTTATAGTGACTCATACTGAAACCCATTTAAAATTTCGATTTTTTTTTTAAATTTTACCCCTTTGTTTTTTTCTGTGATTGGCAACATGATTTAGAAGCTGAAGTTAATTTTCGATCTACTCTTATTGATTTCAATTCTTCATTACTTTTGTCTTTGAGATGGCTAGTGCCTCATGTGCCTTTCCAAGCTACCCAGTTCTAGCATCCATTGCCACAGGAAGCAAGTACTCTCTTTTTCTATTCTTATCTGATTGTTTTCTGAACATTTTATATATTGAATCTAGTAAGCAGAGCTGTTTGTGAATAGTGGTCAATAATGGTTTAATACAGGGATATAGGGTCAGCAACTTTTTTTTCTGTAAGGGGCCAGATAGTATTTTCAGTTTTTTGGCCTTACAGTCTCTTGCACCTACTCCGTTCTGTCTTGTGACACTAAAACAGCCATAAGAAATATGTAAGTAAATAAGCATGACTGTATTCCATTACAGCTTTATGCACAAAAATAGGCAATAAACTATGTTTGGCTTGTGGGCCATAATTTTCTGAACATTAATTTAAAAGGTTATCCTTCCCCAAGTTGTATGCTGGAGTTTTAACACATTACTAAGGGAAATGCTATAACTCAATGTCAAAGTGTACTTTAATGATGACAATTTCAGTTTTATTGGTAGAACTGTTGTTAGTAATATATTCTTAAGTCATTCAGCATCAAGCAAATTGGATTATTAAACAAATACAGGTGCCAATGAAAAGTATCTCATGAAAAAATTTATATTTACCTTAGTCACTAAAGTTCAAAAAGAGCACTTCATAAAAGAGTAAAAATTTTATTAATCTTTCCAAACATTGTCAGCTGATGAGTAGAGTCATTGGGAAACTTTAAAAATAACCAAAAGTATGTAATGATCAGATGTGAGAGTTTGCTAAATTATTTGGATTATCATTTTTATAAAGCCTCACTGGCTTTGCAAAATGATTGCCTAATATGGGCATGTAAAGCCTAAGTTGTATGAGTGGAGAAATTATCTTCCCTAATATATCCACATGGACATCCACATATAAGACATAAGTCTGAGAGAGAGGAACACAAAAAGAACTTTCTGTTAACTAACTTTAATGAATAATTGCAACTTTCTTTCTAACAAAGGAGCAATTCTTTCTTGGTTAATGTTTTTGTATCTGTGGCTATATGTAGTCTGTAAAATTACATTTATTTTTGCAATTCTAGCTTGAATAGATGTTTTTGGAACTTGTCAGAAATACTATGGGTTTTCAAATAAGACTAAAACTATTTTATTAAAAAGTTGTATGATGAATTTGAAGACTCTTGTGCAAAGGACAGATCCATGGTTTCAGACAATTTTTTTTTTTTTAAAGTCCACCAACCAATATTTTCTGCTATACTGTCACTTGTAGTTCTTTAAGTTTTTTGTGCATATAGCATTGCAGCTGAGATATATTTGGCCATTGTAACGATATTCTTTTTTCACTAAACCCAGGTAATTTAATACGTTTCTTGAAACTACATAGAAGAATTGAAAGTATTATTAAAACATTTAGAACATCTAAAAAGCATATTCAAAGATTTCAGTGGTCACTCAGCAGGAAAATTCCATTTCTTATGCCAATATGACTCTATGAGCTTTTATAATGCCAGGAAGGTCAGGATATCAGGTAATGTTTCAAGTCATTTCACAATACTTTTAAAGCTGTGCATTTAGTCTTGAAATTATTATAATCCTGACTTTTATTTTTCCTTAATAGTTCATACCTTCATTTATTCAATAAACACATTCTGAACCTACTACATGTTAAGATTTAGGAAATCAGAGATGAACAAATCAGACATATTTTCTGCTTTTACAAAATGAGCACTGTGGTTGTCATAAACAAACATTAAATTAGTATAGAAAGATACTTGATAAGTTTAGAATATGATAAATGCCTTAAGAAAAATGGGCACATGACATTAAAAAATATGACAGTTACTGAACCCAGTAGTGCCTAACAAATGAGGAACCCAAAGATTCCTCTGTGAAGGAAAAGTGCAAACATAAAGTAGTACGTCATTACTCTTCATTTTCTAAGGAAATTTCCTAAGAAATAAGAATTTCCTAAGGAATTATGGCTAAATTATGACACCAGTAATATGAAGGATAATATAAAATATTTCAAGATTTTAAATTCACAATAAAATAATTTACACTTTCTTTTATTTTTTTAAGGTTTCTCTAATCCTATGGACATTCCCACAGTGATGCTTCAGCCATATTTTAACCTCAAGAAACCCTAAGATTCCTCACTCCTATGCTGCTGTCAATGGGAGACTAAGAAGCAGAGAGAAATAGGCCATACAAAGTCTACCTCTTTGAACACTCTGGTTTGTTGAGATGACAGATGGTTAAGTTCCTCTCTGACATTAACAGATAGAGCCTAGGTTATCATGCAATTGTTTCCTTTGGAATGTCAAATTTGCAGGTACCATATCACTCTTCTGAAATTGACTCATGATTCAGGGTCTCATCTCACTTTTGATTTAACTACACTCCATATTCATCCATGTGTGAAAAATGGTGGTCACACTAGAAAGCTTATTCTTACTGTTTCCTTGCATATCTGAACACCTGCATCATATTCAAATCTAATTTGCTGCCTTAATTTAATAGCTGAAAGAAACACTGTGAACAAGTCACACTCCTGCTAGGGCATGGAATACAGAATGGCAAGTATATCCTCTCAGATTGCATTTTTCTACAAGTAACAGACAGCCTTGCAAATGGTGGCCTAAATTACTAATCAGTTTATTTTATTCTTGTAAATAAGAAGCTGGCAAACCATGATTGGTCTCATGGAGCCATAAAAATCCAATTTCCTTCAAGCTTTCTGCCTAGCCTTCCTTCACATGTAGCTTCCATTCTCCATTTTCTCCCTGTGAATCTGGGTAAAAAGAAATTTCAAAGTTCAAATCCTAAATATAAATAACTCTTCAGGAATATCTTATCCAATCTATTTCACTTATAGTTTTTAGTTTCAGAAATGCACAGAAGTAGTGTGTGATAAAATTCCATGAAAATGTGTCTTTCAGGAAGCATAAAGTAAAATACCTGTGATAAGAAAACAGGTACTATGGTTGAATTGGTAGTGTATCTTTTTATTTGTAGTTATTAATTACAGGCATTTTCTTTGGTGTGTGTACGTGTATGTATATCTCTCCTATCTTGTGCTCATGTAGTCTTGATTAATTATTCAAGGCATCACAGAAAGCAATACATATTTTTGTTTGGGAATGTAGAATTGCT
Source organism: Lagothrix lagotricha (assembly GCA_963574225.1). Classification (NCBI taxonomy): domain Eukaryota; kingdom Metazoa; phylum Chordata; class Mammalia; order Primates; family Atelidae; genus Lagothrix; species Lagothrix lagotricha. The sequence goes on from CAUYNB010028093.1 coordinate 25,088, forward strand.
TTGCAATTCATATAAAGCATGTAGGTACCAGTAGTTTAAGTAACAAATATAAAAAGATTATCTGGAGCAATTCTCAAAGCCTTTACTACGTGAATGCGCATGTTGACTTTTCCAGACGACATTAGAGTATTCAGCATTTTCCATGATTCATATTTCATCATGGAACATTTGTTTGTTACAGATCCTTTTACTGAGATCCTTGGAACATGGTTTGAATAATATTGCTCTAACTTCTTTTATGTCATGAAGCTCTGGTGTATTTTTTTAACATTTTATGCATTATACTATTTAACAAAGTAAAAGAGATTGTGTTATTTGTTTCATGAATGTATGTCATTTCCCTCTACAACTGCTACAAATTGGCACTTAAGTTAGAAAGCTATTTTTAATACATTTGTATTAATCTAGAAGGCTTAACTAAGACTAGATTATACAGCAGTTGCTCAGTAAATGCCCACTGAATAGGATCATATACTAACTTCATTTCCAAACTTCATGGAAGAGTCAATCTAGTAATGACTGGTGGGTGTGGGGCAGGATAGGGTCATTGCTAGGGCTGTTACACACACATCATACTATGTATCACTTTTCTATATTTATCACTCCATTAAGTCTGTTCAAAACCAACTTTCCTATCTGAAATGACCAAGAATACAAATTGAATTCTTTAGATGCATATGTGATCCAATTGCTTGTTCTATTTGATTCACACACAGGCAACAATCTGTTTTCTTTCCAAATTGTATTTGTTGTCATTATTTTAAGCTAGCATTTTGTTTCATGTTACTGAAATACTCTGAATTAGATAGGAGGTTTATTTTCTCCTGACATTTCTAGTAACTTACTGCTTCTTATGTTAGGCAATAAAAAACAGTTAAAGAAACAAGTCAAAGTATCACTATCCCCAGGTGAACATCCCTTTTAGCTATATGTCTATTTCTTTTGGACGCAAATTTTAGACAGTGCAATCTGTGGTTTATTCTTTTAACAGTTACCATAGACTCACTGAAATGCCTGCTACATACATGCATGTTGGACAATGAATTGCATAACTGACATATTTATCGGAGAACTGGGAGGAGAGAAGGTGATGACATAAAAAGAAAAGCTTAGTTTGTATAAGATGGATGTTGATCAGGTGCTCTCCAGCATCATAATTAAATTTGTTGTGTTCCATTAGGGTTGAAGGGACTAGAAACAAAATGTTTTAAAAGGAAATACTTACCTTATTTGAAACATTATTCAACATAAATTATTTCCAAAAGTATTTGTAAAAATTACAGATTCATTTTTTATCATTATAAAAAGATAGGCCAGTAGTAAAATTGTTGAGTTTCTTTCTCCTAATAATTTGCCATATAAAGTATTTAATTTATTCTCAGTGGCTTGTTATGGGATTCCAATTGCCTATTATTCCAGAAATGGAGAACAATCTTTCATTTAAAACAGAGAGCAGAATAGATTAAACACGAAGAGAAAATGCACATGCAGTGAGGCCTTCAACTTTTTCAGCATTGTTTTGTTCTGTTCTCTTTTTTGCTCCCTCTCCCTCCCTCTGCGTATTTCTGTTCCTTATATCCCACTCTTTTCATTCAGAACTGCTCATTTTTCTTTTTTTAAATGACAAGGACCATTTCAGCCTTATTAAGTGGAAACTTGACCGACAGCATTGAAAAGGTCACCTGTAATTCAGGCTACAAGTGATAAAGATTTAGGGGTTAAGATCAACATAGACTGAGAGGAAAATTGAAAAAATAGAGATAAAGATTTATAGACATAAGGCTATTCAAAGAAGACCTAGTGCTGCCAGTCGCTGAAAAATCAAATTGATGACCAGAAAATAAGATCAGATTAAGAAATATGAGATTGGTAGGGCCTCCTGAGGCACAGTCAGGGGACACTGAAATGTATTTTTAGTGGATTATGAAGGGTCTGGGAATGGATAACTCTGAAATCCTTTTACACTACATCACAATGTGTCACATTCCTTGAGAAATTCAATTATCAAACATCCCAGACAACATGAGTGGCTCTCGTTTAAGTGAGAGAAACTTTAAAAGTGACATGAAATGTTAAATTGACTTTTAGGGTTCTGGAAAGTATTTTATATAGGTATAAACCCTGATTTTCTTCAGCACGGAAAGCTTATATTCATAGAAAAATACACATTACCTGTGGAAAAAAATTAAGTGGACTTTCAAGAAATGTTTAAGGATTGTTCTGAGCCCTTAACATGAGCAGACATACATTTTTATTTATGATTATTTAAAGTCTCCCAATTTTATTCTTCCTCAGCTTTAGTTCACTAGGAGAAATGCTTAGGAGCTAATCGAAAGTAAACAAGTACAAAAAGTAAATGTTTTGAAGAATTTTTTATGAAGTGGGGGTCAGGGAGAGTTTTTCTTAAGAGAAAAAACACAATACAATTATTGAAGTAAGTATTAGAAGAAAGAAATGAATTCACTGTATGAGCAATAATGTGCTGGAATAAATGCAACACTTTTTCTTCAAACATAGTTGCCTGGGAATAATAGTAGATAACGTTTAAATCCAAATTGTATTTTGTGAAAGATAACATTTAAATTTGTTTTTTTTTGTGTGTGAAAGCAACTATCTTAACTATCTATTCTAACAACAGCTCTGTGATAGAAGGAACTTTGTTCATTATGCTTACTATGCAGATATAGAAACAGAAACGAAGAGGATTAGCAATTTTCCCAGATCTGAGTTGAACTGAGGTTTGAGTCAAGGCAATGTTGCTTCAGAGCTTTTAACAACTACATTTTATTGTCTCCTAAACAGATACTTCCTTTTTTTTTTTTTTTTTTCCAACTTAATAGATCATGGAGGTCCAGACCTGGCCATAAACAGACACTTTCCTAAAGAAGATATATACATGGCCAACAAGCATATGAAAAAAGCTCAATATCACTGATCATTAGGAAAATGTAAATAAAAACCACAGAGATACCATCTCACACCAGTCAGAATGACTATTATTAAAAAGACAAAAAATAACAGATGCTGGTCAGGTTGCAGAGAAAAGGGAACACTTACACAATGTTGGTGGGAGCATAAATTAGTTTAACCATTGTGGAAAACAACATTTCAATTCTTCAAAGAGCTAAAAAAGAACTACCATTGGACCCAGCAATCCCATTATTGGGAATTTCCTCAGAAGAATATAAATCATTCTACTATAAAGACACAAGCATGCAAATTTTCACTGCAGCACTATTTACAATAGCAAATACATGGAATCAACCTCAATGCTCATCAATGACAGATTGTAAAGAAAATGTTGTGCATATACACCATGTAATACTGTGCAGCCATAAACAAGAATAAGATCATGTATTTTGGGGGAACATGGATGGAACTGGAGACATTAATCTTTAGAAAACTAACAAATGAACAGAACACCAACTAGTGCATGTTTTCACTTGTAAGTGGGAACTAAATGATGAGAATTTATGAGCACAAGGTAACAACAGACACTGGGGCCTACTTGAGGGTGGAAGATAGGAGGAGGGAGAGGATCAGAAAAAATAACTATTGGGTACTTGGCTTATGCATTACTCCCTTCTCATACTGCCAAAAAGACATGCCTGAGTCTGGGTAGTTTATGGAGAAAAGAGGTTGAATGGACTCACACGTCTGCCGGCTATACAGGAGCCATGGCTGGTGAGGCCTCAGGAAACTGACAATCATAGTAGAAGGGCAAAGGGGAAGCAAGCAGGTGTAAACATGGCAACTGAAGATAGAGAGAGAGCAAGTAAGAGAGAGAGAGAGAGAGAGAGAGAGAGAGAGAGGAAAGTGCTACACACTTTCAAACAACCAGATATCATGAGAACTCACTATCACAAGAACAACAAGCGGAAACTGTCCCCATGAGCCACTCACCTCCCACCAGCTCCCTCCAGCAACACTGAGGATTACAGTTCCACATGAGATTTAGGTGGGGACAAAGAGTCAAACCATATCAACTTAGTACCTGGGCAATGAAATAATCTGCACAACAAACCCTCATGACAAAAATTTACCTATATAACAAACCTGCACATGTACCCGAAAACTAAAGAATTGAAAAAAATTATAAAGGAGTATAATTAGAAGGCACAGTTTCTGAATTCTAAATATTTATAAAAATTTTACTCAATATTTTTCTTTGCATATTCCCTATAAAAAATAATAGACCAAAGACTACTAATTATAAAAAAAAAGCAAGCTGCTAATATTGATTGTGCCTTTACTCTTTGCCAGACCTTATTAAAGGCTTTACCTGTGTTACACTGTTTAATCATCCAAATAACTCTAAAATAAAGTTACAGTCATTGTTTCTGAGAGAGGATGGAACTGAGGTTCTATAAGGTCAAATAACTTGATCTAGGACAGGAATTCTGTTTTTAACATTGTTATGAAATATCTTGAAAATTTATTAAAAGAATTCCCTGGTTTCAACTCCAGAGGATCTAATTCAGCTCAAGAATTTGCTGATGCTTCTGGTCAGAGGACTACACTTTGAGAACTACTGCTCTCCTAATGGTGTTAGCAACTGTCTGAGTTCTGAGACTTTAACCAACACATGAAGACACAAAATATAAGTTTTGTATTGTTTGTTCAGGAGATGTTGATTGATACTGAATCCAAACCTCATCAAACTAAATTATTCATGCACCATGACCGACAGGAATCCTAAAGACATTTTTAAAAAAGACATTTGCCTCTAATCCTAAAGAGAGATACGTAGGTAGCACATTTTGGTAAATAGAAGTTAGATTTCAGTACAAAATTCTACTCACTTTTCTCAAAGCATATTAAATCAGCAAACAGTTTGTATCGAGCATCCCTGTAAATGAATTAAAGCTGTTTTGTTTTAAAGAATAAATTTTAAAAGTGAGAGATTTAATAGATTCCCAAATTGAGAAAGCTAATTAGTGCCAAGTTCTACCACACCCTATTTCAGTTTCATTGGATGAGTAGTATGTCAACAATTCCCCTCGATCCTCCAGCATAATTTCTCCCCAGATTTTATTTAGGTATATGACTATTGATAATTAACAATGGAATTTAAATTCCCCAGGAACTCTTGCATGTAGGCATGGGACCAAGGGTAAGTTCTAGTCAATGGGATGTAAGCAGAAATGATGTGCATAATGTCAAGAATCGGTTTTTCAGAGAGATAATTTGTCTTTCTTTTTTCCTTCCTGTCTTTGATAATATCTTCAACCCTTCTGGACTACAGCACCTGCCAACTGAGCCTCCATCGTGTCTCCAACTCTGGCTTCAACACATATCTTATCTCTTAGTCCCTTTGGTTCTCGGGGTAAAAAAAGCCTAACAAAATTGCTGATCTAGGTGCCTCAGCATAGTTTCTTTGCCATAGTCCCTGTATTATCTTATTTTGAGCCATTCTTTTCCTGCAAAGATTCTAACTGAATGAAATAATACCTACCTCATAAGCTTTTTGTAAGGTTTAAATAAATTAATGCATATTTAATACATGAAGCTGTGCCTAGTTTATAGTAATTATTCAAAAAATGTTGTTAATTATTTATCCATCCAAATAATGTTACTTATTTATCCATCCAAAACATACAAACAATGGTATGCCCTTCATGACGACCTCTTGTAGACTAAAAAGGGAGTATCTGTAAAGTGTTTTGCTGTTTCTGACAAAACTACACTATTACTCAAGGTTTTAATGGATTATATGTACACAGAGTTTGTATGAGCTTTGGAAAGATGAGAAATTCAAAGCAGAACAGTGAAGGAAGGAAAGTGTGTGTTCCACTAATAAAATATTTATTAGTTCCTACAATCAGATTATGAGTGACAATGAAGTCCGGTTTTTACCCTCAGACTGATGGCTGAGAAAGTGCCGGTGTGGCAAGCAAGCAGTGCAGTTGCTAACTCTGACTGCAAAATGGCAGACCCATTTGCTTAGGGGGCAGGAACGAGAGATGGTTCACATGGGAAGCACAAATTCATCCATGATCAAAGTTCAGAGAACAAAGAGATTATCAAACTTACTCTAGTAACCAAAAGGTGATGACATTAGAGGAAGAATCAGAGTTTGAAATAGTACTTTTGGTAGAGAGGACTGATTTCTAAGAAGGTCCATACTCATGTGATACAAAGGCTGGCAGGCCCCAAAGCACAATAATTGCCTCTGTTGGACAAGTGGCTGAAGTTCACTAAGCAATGGGTCCAAAACTCACATAGACACTATGCCTATCTGCAACCCATGATGCCAGGAGAGGTGCATCTCCATGACAAGGGACAGTGAACAGAGAGGAGCCAACATGGAAATGAGAAACAGATATATAAACAAACAACCAAACAAAAAAGAAAACAAGAGAGGGACAGAATCAGTCACTCTGGAATATGTGACAGAGTAGAAGCTAGAAGCTAATTACCTCTTATATCTGGATATTGAAATTCCAATTCTAGATTCTGGACTCTACTTCTTTGGAGGTTAGAAACATCAACAGCTCAGTTGGAGCTCAGATGGAGCTGTTGTGTGTTGAATTGTATCCTTCCAATATTCACATATTGAAGTCCTAAATCCCAGTATCTCAAAATACGACCTGATCCAGAGGCAGGGTTTTTACCGAGATGAGCAAGTTAAAATGAGATCACTGAGATGGGCTTTAAGCCAATATAAAGGGGAAATTTGGAGACAGATTCACACAGAGAGCAATGCATATGAAGAGAGAGGCAGAGATTGAAGTGATGCTTCTATTAGCCCAAGAACACAAAGATTGCCAGGAAACCTCCAGAAACCAGGCAAGAGGCAGGGAACAGATTTTTCCTCAGAACCCTCCACAGGACCCAATACTTCTGACACCGTGATTGTTTAATTCTAGCCTCCAGAACTGTAAAACAATACATTTATGTTGCTTATGCCACGCAGTTTGCAGCACATCGTTTCAGCAGCCTAGAAAACTAATGCAGAAGCTGATAAGATCCCTGTATTAAGATTTTTTAAAAAATAAATGATACAAACAAAATTAAATCCCTTACATGAACATAACTCTAAATGAGAAATGTGTAGGATCTGTAAAATAAAACTCTCAGGAGTGTACATATTCTGAACATATTTTGATTCAGGTGGATAAATGATACTACCAGGAATTTAACTAACTCTGGCTCTTGCTGCTACTTGTTGCTTCTGGGTTGGTTTTTACCCTGGTGACATCTCTTCAAATGAAAATAAGATGGGACTTAACAATTCCAGCTTTAAGAGAGTGACAACTAGCAAGTAAAGACAGTTAAACAACTTCCTCTTTCCACGGTTCATAGCAACATATGTTTTACCTCCCATATTATCCAGTGTTACTTAATTATTGTCAGTTATTTTACACAACTGGAAACAACTTGGAAAGTTGTTTAACTGGAGAGATAAGTGGATAAGAATAGTTGAAAAATTGGTAATCTATTCAGTGAGATTTCTCTCATTTCTATATAATTCTCTGTTACAGAGAAGATAAATACGGATATTTTTATTTGAGTATGAAAATCAAGAAGCAAAAGAAACAAATTACAGATAAGATATAAATTGTGAATTTTTTCTTAACCTTATTTAAGGTATAGTGGTATTTCCAAAAGTATCTCTTCTTGAAAAGAGGAAGATTTGATTGTTTAAAACATTTTGTAGAGAGGTTAGAAATCCTAGATTTAGCCACTAAAACAACAGAAAAAATCATTTAACATTTTGGGAATCCATCTATTCATGTGGAAATGGAAATGCCATTTGACCCAGCAATCTCATTACTGGGTATATACCCAAAGGATTATAAATCATTCTACTATAAAGACACATGCACATGTGTATTTATTGCAGCACTGTTCACAATAGCAAAGACTTGGAACCAACCCAAATGCCCATCTATGATAGACTGCATAAAGAAAATGTGACACATACACATCGTGGAATACTAAGCAGCCATAAAAAACGATGACTTCAAGTCCTTTGCAGGGACATGGATAAAGCTGGAAACCATCATTCTCAGCAACTGATACAAGAACAGAAAACCAAACACCACATGTTCTCACTCATAAGTGGGTGTTGAGCAATGAGAACACACGGACACAAGTAGGGGAACATCACACATAGGGGCCTGTCAAGGGGTGGTGGGCTAGTGGAGGGATAGCAGACGGTGGGGGGATTGAGGAGGGATAGCATTAGGAGAAATACCTAATGTAGATGAAGGGGTGATGGATGCAGCAAACCACCAAGGCACATGTGTACCTGTGTAACAAATCTGAACATTCTGCACATGTACCCCAGAACTTAAAGTATAATAAAAAAAAAATAGTTGCAAAGGGTGAGCAGGGACATGGATGGAGTTAGAGGGCATTATCCTTAGCAAACTAACAGAGGAACAGAAAACCAAATACCATATTTTTACTTATAAATAGGAGCTAAATGATGAGAACTCATGGACACATAGAGGGGAACAACACACAGTGGGGGCCTATCTGAGGGTGGAGGGTGCAGAAGAGAGGGGATAAGGAAAAATAGTTAATGAGGCTTAATAACTGGGTAATGAAATAATCTGTACAACAAACCACGATGACAGAAGTTTACCTATAAACAAACCCGCACTTGTACCCCTGAACTTAAAATGAAAGTAAGAAAAAAATTAAAAATAGATACGCTATGATTTCTGTGATTTTTGAAGTTGGAGATACCAGGCATTTTATGCAGCCATGGTTTTTTTGTAGTTTTTATGTAAGCTTTCATTTTGAAATATTTTTTTTTGATTGAAAATTTGAAGCTAAGAAAGCATTAATTTTTAAAACTATTATATTGATCATAAAAGTCTTCAGTACTTGTTGCTGAGTACTTTTAATATAGAATTTATGGAGAAGAAAATTGGAATTGTCAGCATAACTATGGTACAGAAACAACTCTCTGAGCTATTTTTCTATAATATACTTACACAAGTTAGGAAGAGGACATGATATTGGCTTATTATTTAGCCCTTGTTTTAATGTCTCTTTGATTTTGTGTCCTTTAACTTGCAACAGATATATCTGTGAGGAAGTAGGGAATTAATAATAGGGAAAGAAATTAATTTGGCAAATGTATTTTGCAACTTCTTTATCAGATTCAATTAAATGTACAAGTCATTTTCCTTTAGAGAGTTGCTTATCTAATGAATTCCAAAAAGAAATTCATTAATGTGAATTAAATCATTTATTTCTAATGGTATTAGGGATAAAAATGTAACAGACCTTATCATTCACACAAAGATAATAGGTAACAGGTAAGGAGAGTAGACTTACAAAGAAAATGTATAACCTTCAAACAAAAGTGACCACCAGAGAGACACAACAATATGCATGAGCGCTGCATACAGACAAGCTGATAGAACTGATAGGCATTTTAAAGACATCTGATAAAATTAATGGCTGACAATTCTGCACAGTAACTTTCCCTTGTGACCACTGCTTCTTTTCTTGGATGTATAATAATTGAGCCTTTTGAATGTGACATATTTATCCATTTGTGAAAATAATATTACTCTAATATAAATTATTTTAGCTGAAAATAGTAAAACATTTCTGTTCCTGTATTTGAAGGCAGAGGCTGAATAATATTTCCTTCAAAGGGTGACAACATACACACACACACACCTATATCCTACCTTAGGAATGCTGAAACATAAGAAACAATTGAAAATTAATGTAAGTTAATTGAGAAAATTATATAGAGCAATTATAGAGTCTTACTGAAGATCATTTATCTGCAAATATATTCAAAGATGTGGACAATCTATAATAGGAAAACCTTATTCTGATTACTCTTCAATATATGAGTTTATATAGTCTATTCAGTCTTCTACTGAATTCTCCGTCACATTTGTATAGTAGATATCCAAGGAAAAATGTTCAGTTCCCCCTCAGTACTCCTATAATGAAATTAAGTTCTAATGACAGAGTAACACATCAAATAAAAAAGAATCTATTTGAAACTTTCATCAACTTATAATCAAAAAGTCATAGAAATGTATGTTGAAACACACATAGTGTTTATTCCTTCAAGTGAATAAAAATAGAAAACATGGGGAAAATAGCAGTCTTAGGATAATGCTTAGAGGAACTGGGTTAACATTTTCAATGAAAGCAATACAAGCATCATTGGGTCCTTAGAGACTAGAAACTATAAAAAGAGAAATTGCCCATCAGGCTTAAGTAAGGAAGGCTGCTACCTGTATGTAGGAACTAGGATATTTCAAGCTTTTAAAACAAGGAAAAGCATTTCACCATTCACTAAACCACTCAACCTGGATCACTTTCTGAACCCAATATGTGCTCTAAATTGTCCCTCGAATAATTTAGAAAGATGCTTCACAGAAAAAGAGAGCACTCAAGTTCTCTTAGGGCCTGGAGTTATTCCAGCACTCAAGAAAGAATTAGATCTCCACTCACTCAATTTACCAAATCCACTGCAAATAGACTAGGGACTACGGATGTAAAAGTAAGCTGGTAACAGTGGAAGTTGACCATTTTCACTTAAATTGTTGTATAAAAATCAAAGTTTTTACTAGTACAGAATACAGATAATTAACAGCATTTCAAAACACTTTGCTTTCCCTCCTAAGTCCCATAGCTCCCAGGCTATCTTAGTGGCATCAGAAGATCTAATATCTAAAGATCAAAATTTCAAAAGAAATATTATACCCCAATATGCTGATAAAATATTGAAACTTATCTTTATATAGTGCTTAGCAGTTATAAAAAGCATTTGCAAACAAATTATGTCATCCTCATAACTACATTTTGAGCTAGTGGAACAGGCATTATCACCATTTTAAAGACAAGGACATTAAGACCATGAAGTTAATAAAATAATCACGACTATTTTATTTTTTATCCAAACACCAATTCGAATCAGATATTTTTTTAAATGATAATACTGTTACAACCAAGACTCAGTACTCTCTATAGTACTTGTATTATGTATTTTATATAAAATCATGCAAAACAGCCATAAAATAATCAAATCCAGATATACTCTTTTGACTTCTGCTACAACTACACTTGTCTCCTTAAAACAGAAAAGGCAGTTAAGAAAAATGGGATGCTCTTTCCTCAGACTGGGTTCTGGGAGTAAATAAAACATAAAATATAAGCACCCCACTCATGCTTCTGATCCTCTCTTCCCTTTCTGGTATGGTAGTACTGGAAGAAAGGAAATCAGAAACTGGTTTGTTTCTGCAGCACTGGAGATGACCATGGTTTGCTGGGGAATTAGGCACCTTAGCGCACTCTGAGAAAAGGAAACAGGAAGCTTGGCTCTGGAGGCACAGCTTGCCCCATTAAGTTGGTTCATGGAGACCCATCCCTATCCCTTACAACTTCTCACTCAAGAACTAGTTACTGAGTCAAAACAGTGGCCAGAATCTGACTAACAATGGTCCAGGAGGAAAGACCATCAATTTTATTTCCCAACACATTCATGCTGAGATAAAAATCCTCAAGAAAAGCTCTTACCTTGAGATTAAGGATTGAGATTTAATGTGACATTTGGGGCATTTCATTTTTATCTTCATATTCAAAACACCCAAATAAATTAGACTTATTTCAGTTTTAAATAATTTGTGTAAAGAGGGCTCAACTTGGTTATTCAAAAAAGCAGGAGAGCTAGGAAAAGACTGAGATAAACTGTTTTTAATTTCTCAAGCCAACCCAAAAACCAATAATCAATTTCCTTTGAAGGCTGTGTATGTTCCAACAATATGTCAAATTATATTCTCCCTCATTCAAAGACCATGACTGCTTTTTGTCCCCTGTGTGATTAAATTATCTTTTTTTTTTTTTTAAATGAAAGAGCAAGCATTTATCTTCTTAATCACATCACCAAAATTTTTCGGGTTGAACAGATTCTATTTCAATCTTCTTAAAGACTTATTTTCTTTTTTTTTCTTTTTTTTTTTTTTTTTCCAGAACCACTGACTGCCTACAGACACATAAACCAGATTGTCTGGGCTTGAATTCAGTGCCACAATTTTGGAAAGTCATCTGAATTATGTGTGTGTCTTAATTTCCTCATTGTTCAATGGTAATAATAGTAATCCTACTCTTGGGATGCGTAAGGAGGATTCAGTTTATATTAGTATACTTAGAACAGTGACTTCTAATGTACCTCCCACAAAATAAGCTGTAATTAGTGTTATATATTGTTTTTACTTGCTGCTGTTATTTGTGTCTCTTTCATTCTAGGCCCATTCTAGAGCCATCATTCTTGAATACTTTTCTTAGCATTCCTAGGATAACTGCACTATTTAATGTGTTCCTTTTAGTTTCTCCATCATGTTTGCTGGACTACAACCACAAATAAATTTCTTAGAAAGAATGACTGAGATAAAATTTCTGTTTTCTTGTCTGAAAATGACTTTATTGTGCTGTGAACCTTTAATGCCGAGTGGCTGGAGATATTGGTATACAATTATTTTCTATTAAAACTCAGAAGACATTGTTTCTTTGTCCCCACTCATACTACAACAGTGATCAAAGTCTAGTGCCACTTATTAGTGACGTGTCATTTTTCTCTGGAAACCTTTTTATAATATCTTGGAATTTTAAAAATTTTATCCACTGAAAATTTAGAAGGTTTTATCAATATATGGGTCTTTCTTCATTTTTTTTCTGTAGGGCCTTGAAGGACTATTTAATCTAATGATTTTTTACTTTCTTTAACAATGAGAAATTCAAATATTTCTTATCAAATATTTTTATCCATTTTTTTCTGATATTTTTATTAATGTATTTTCTTCTTTTTAAAATTTACTTGTAAAAGAACGGGATTTAATTGACTCACAGTTCCACAGGGCTGGGGAGGTCTCACAATTATGGCAGAAGGCAAAGACAGAGTAATGCCTTACATGGTATTGGGAAGGAGAAGTGCAGGGGAGCTCCCCTTTGTAAAAACCATCAGATCTTGTGAGACGTATTCACTACTATGAGAACAGCAAGGGAAAAACCAACCCCTGTGATTCAATTACCTTCCACCAGGTCTCTCCTGTGACATGTGGGAATTATTGGAGCTACAATTCAAGATGAGATATGGGTGGGAACACAGCCAAACCATTTCATTCCCCCGCCCCTGGCCCCTCTCAAATCTCAAGTCCTCACATTTCAAAACATGGGTTCCCAACAGTCCCCCAAAGTCATAACTCCTTTCAGCATTAACTCAAAAGTCCACAGTCCAAGTCTCATCTGAGACAAGGCAATTCCCTTCCACCTATGAGCCCAAATAAAATACAACCTCCTGGATTAATTTTTCATAACTAAGTTTTTAATCTCTTTTCTTTCAGTCTTTCAATTTTGCATTCTGCCAGACTTATATTTGGGTGTATATGTTATGTGTGTGCATTTCTTTTATTTCAAAGGGATTTTTCCTGGTCCCTAAATGTTGTCTATTTATAGCATTTGATTCTTACTTTATAAATGTCTTTACATATCAATTATAATTTTTAAATTCTCTTATAATTCCTGAATTACCTTTGTAATTTTTGGTCATTTGAATTAGCTATTCTGTTAGTCTTTCTCCTTATTGCTGTTAATTTTCTTAATTTGTCAAATTATCCTTAACCATTTGTTCATATTTTAAGAATCAGAAATTGGGATTATCTAAATAGTATGTATAAATTTCCTCCATTGTTGTACATATAAATTCTTTTCCCTAAACAATTGCCTCTTAAAATGGAAAGTTTGGCCAGCTGCTTTATGAAAAGGAATGATATTTGTCAACTAGCAGACTTTGATTCAGGTCTTTGTAGGTTATTAGTCGTCAACTCATAGAGGTCAGAATATGAAGCGTATTAACTAAGGGCTGCAAAAGCCACATCTCCAGTTCTATTTCTCTTTTAAATATAAGTCAAAACTTCAGTTATCACTTCAAATAATTTTTAAAAGATAAATATACAGCTATAATATTTAGACTTCCTATGACTATAATATTATATACAGACAGTAACTGGTAAAATATCTTAGCAATCAGTAATCCTTTCAAAATCTTTCTCTACTACTCTATAGTTTTGTGTGCAATAATTACACTCCCAATCACAAAATGAAAAAACTTCAGAAAAGCGACTGTGTTCCAGTAGCATTTTCTCTACTTTATATATGTTTTTATACTGAATTTTGCATACTTTCAAGAAGGTTATTACAGAAGCCTTAAATTACTGAGACTAACCACAAAGTGGCTAATATCATGACCATAATTGCTTAACCACAGTGGATTATTACAGCACAGTGATATCTGGGAGAGAAGACTGTTCTATAGCCAATGACAAAACTGAGAGCTAGGAGCAAGCAGACTGTGTAATGACTGAGTAGTTAATGGCACATGCACTTGAAGGAGGACCAAAGTACCGGTTGTGAAGCGATTCCAAGGGCATGCAATTGTCTAACTTCGTACAATTGAGAAGGATGCTGTATAATGGCAATCATTAGAGAAGAGGTGAAGGAAGGTGAAGGCAGTAGTGAATCATGCAGAAGGGAGTAGATTAAGTTGCCCACAAGGTGCCTCTATGGGCAACTGAATGAACATTTGCTGAATGAGCATTTTCTGGAGAAGTACAGTATGGGTAACTTCCTTAGTCAAACTTGCAATAGATTAGAAGAAACACGTTTCTAAAAAGCAGCATCAGTATCTTCAATACTGACATAAACCTCTTCATGACAGACCACGTTAACTATGGAACATGGCTGGGAGTGTTGTGGTGCTGCTGGGGAGGTGGATGGAGGGCATGGAAGAGAAAATAGTCTTTTTCATGACTTTGAATATGTCTAGTAGCTACATGATATGAGTTGCTTTATGGAGGCAAATTAAATAAATTTTTAAATAAAATAAATATGAGGATCTATTGATTTAAAAAAAGCTTTCTCAAAACTGTATTGTAATAAGAGAGGGTGTGAAGTCCATCATATATGAAATTTTTTAGTCATAAGTGTGTAAAAAGCTAGGTTTTCAGTTTTAGCTCTCATTGTGTAGAAAAGAGAGATCTTAGTAAATTCACAGCATAGAGAAAACCCATACTGAAGTCAAAGCAGAATTGTAAATAAATAAAAAGGACAGCTAAAAGAATCTTATTTAGAAATAAAATCACAAGATTGATTTTCATCATCAATCAAGACAACCGTCATCACAGTCCAAATAGCCTGGTAATCGTCTGCACACATGACCACCAAAGATAAAGTACGAAATCCCAGCAGCCCTTTCTGAATGGCAATCATGGGACCAGATGCCAGCCTTTGAAAGACCTTTTGTTAGCAGTAGGATCTGACTCACTGGCAGGCTTTTCAGTTTCCCTGGCAGCTTTGAAAGTTGCCTCTAAGTCAGTTATGTGATTAGGCTCTTCAGGGAGCCTGGGTTTGCTTATCTTTTTCTATGTTGTATCTTTGAAGAATGCAGCTTCTCACAAAGGCAGGTAACTGTGCAGATCCCATAAGTTTGGATTGCTAGTTTTCCAGGAGTGAACTATCTCTTTTGTTAAACCAAAACATAATCAGTGTTCCAGAATATACTTACCTAAGCAAAAATTCTGGATCACCAGAAAAAACAGGTTTCTTACATTTTGATTATGGTTACCTGGTCTTTCTTCCTTCCTGGATTCTATTACCATTTTAGAATTTCCAAAGATTGTTCTTTATCTTATCACACCAATCACTTTATCTAGAATCCATCTAAAACTATGTTTTATGGAAAATAAATGGGAAAGAAACAGAAGTTCAAAAGAATGGGAGATAAAGAAATATCAAGAATGATCATAGGAAATGTTTTACTAATTTATATCATCATAGGTGTTTTGCAAATGCATAAATCCTGAAGATAGATGTGGTTAAACAAAAATTGTTTAAATCACATAGAATTGAGGAAACCAACAAGTAACCTTTCTTATTAAGCCTGACACTCATCAAGATAAGGCCCCTACAGCCTGTATTTCTTTGTATTCATACCTGTACACATGGGAAATAAAGACAGTAATGTCTAGAAAGTCAGTGTTGTATGCATCAGAACAAAATTTGATCTCTTTTCTATTTTGTTAGAATAAGTGACAAGTTGTGCTCTGGTAACCTGGAAGAAAGATGTCAAAGTTATTTGCAAAAGAAGATCCAAGAGTTTGACAAAGTAATGAGATCCTAACGATGCCTGACTCTGAATATGTGACACCACATGTGTTCTATCTTGTCCTTACAGTGTCCCCTGGTCTATTTTATATAATCCACAGATAGTTTTCTTCCTTGTTAATATATAATTTTGGAGTAAAATTAATAGAATTAATTTTATCATTTACTCAGGGCCCTGACAGAACCAAACTATATAATTACCTTCAGTTAAAGTGTGATGTATCTTAAAGAACTTAAAAGAAATGCAAAATAATATATTTGGGATATAGGTTGCATAATTTATTTTTTATTACTACAAATTCAAAATAATACACCAGGGTACATACGATAAAATAACTGCTTAAATTAAAATTTCTCATATATAACAATTATTGTGGCTTTTATTAATAAAAATTTTCTCCCTCATCTTCAAAGAGCCATTAACATTTGAACAACAGTGCATTTTGATTTATTAAAGTATGGGTTGTCATGAAGTTAAAAATGAAATAATAATACCATGCCATGTTGCTTCATCCTCAATACTGTGGCATTACATGGCTTTTATATAAATATTTTGTTCTCCTTTATCATCTGGCAAAGAGAGTCTGCCTAGTTAGAGCAGAAGTTGTTCTCACTGGCTCCAACGGTGGAAGCAGATGTGTTCAGCCTTAGGACCTTTCATCCTTAGCCAAGGGTACTGAGAAAATTACAAATGAGACAGACTTGATCTTCAACCACCGGAGTCAGTTCTCATCAATCTTAACCATCAGACCATCCTCTGCTAGATTTTTCAGCCAAACCAGCTTGGGAGAAGTTTAAACAGAACTTTTATCCTATTTTCTTTTTTTCTCTTATATTATTTTTGCTGGTATTGTAAGAAAAGGTAGGGAGAAAATTTAAATAGTTAGTCTTTATTCAGAAAATCTACTGTATGATCCCCAAAGTAAAGCTCTCAGCACTACAATTGACTGGGAATATTAACAGACGACTACCTAATGTGTGAGCTATAACTCGAACATGGTTTCTTTAGAAAGCCTTAACATTTGGCTGAAGGAATAGGCAATTGTCCCCTCAGAAGGTCATAGGCTACAAATACTGACACAGCTTTTCAATATAGTATATTCTGAATTGACTTCCACAAACCTAGACATTTAAAGATAATATGGCTAAAAAAGAGCAGAAAGTTTACGTTTCAAAATGTAGGAAAACATTTTTCTTTTGTTTTTAAAAGCAAAATTTCATCTGATTTGAATAATGGCAATTGCAACAATAAACATTTTAAAAATTATGTCATTTTCTATTTTCATCCTGTCCAATATGATTTTACCACTTTGTATTATACGACTTGTTTATTTTTCAGCACAATTACTATTTCAAGTTGCTCAATTGCATCTAAACTTTGAAAAATAAGCAAAAACTCAATTTTTTTGGTATTAATATCAAATATGTATATAATGTTTTACTCTATTATCTTTCACAGGTACCATGTTATTTGAACCTCATATAGATGATATAGGGTAGTTAAAGGAAAGGATTGGTATCCTAGTCTTACACACATGGGAATAAATGTTCAGAGAGATTCAGTCACTTTCCCAAGCTAGTAAGTGAAATCACCAGGATCTGATAGTTTCCAGACCTAAAGCAAGAGATCCCTGAGCAGTATACTACAGTATTTTTATCTCCTCCACTTTTAGGCTTCCAGTCAGAGTTTATGTCCCATTAATCACCTAGCCAGTTGCCTCTATCTGTGAGAAACTTCATTCTTTAGACCTGTAGGCCATACACATATTGTCATTTTTATATGTATCCCTTAATAGAAATATAGTTGGAAAGTATTGCTACAGGCTACCAGGGTCTCCTAGAGACATTTACCTAAATAAGTGTTCTCTATTCTAAATACATCTTAATATTGACTTATTAAATCTTGTCATATGGCCTTACCTAAAGTGCATTTATCTCTTCAGATCATATACCAATTCCTGACCTCATATCTCTTACTGTATTATAAGAAAGAGGTAATGGAATATCTCTGTATATACTTCAGGAAAATAGATAGAGAAATAGATGGATTAATGGATGAATAGATGATAGATGATAGACAGACAAATGTAGATACAGACTATGTTTGATGCTCTTTATCCAAATAAGTACCCAATTAATGAGCTATTTTCTTCTCAAGTTGAAGTTCAACATACCCGTGGATGCTATGGCAATAATTAAGGTTCTCATACACTCAATAAAAGTAATAAAAGAGTAACTTTTGAATATTGTTTTACCATTCACAATTTACCTGGCACTTTTATGTTTGTTTTCTCTTTTAAGTTCTCACAAAACTTTTGTGAATAATTCATTATTCCATGATTATCCCTAAGTTTCAAATGAGAAAGTATTTGTTTGTTTGATATGGTTCCTTTTACAATTACTTTAAGTTTATTATCAGCTTAGAACTTCCTAAATGTTCTGAGGAATGATCCTGACTAGCCACCTCATTTCTGCCAAACTAATTCTTCCACTAATATTTATTATTTGGTTCCTTTTATAATAACTTATAAAATTCTTAGAAAATATTGTTTTCTCTTTCTTGACTAACATATTCTGAGACTAAATGAGTTATTCAGCTATCCCTAGCTAGGGTCATTAGTTCCACCTACATCCTCAAACTTTCAGAATCCTCATCTCCACCTAAAGTAAAGAATTTAAAAATGGACCACAGTTTTCAATATAAAATTTGCTTAATATCACAGAACTATTAGAAGACATAATTTCTACCAAGGAGAAAAGATGGACATTTCATCACACAAAGCCTTTATAATTGATGTCTCTCCATTCGAAGTGAATTTGCTAGTAAATCCCCTTAAGATTAGAGCGTGACAAGCTCACAGCAATGCAGAAGGAACACCCAGCATCAAATGGGAATCGTGAGGACAGAAAATCACATGACCAGAATAGATTCAGAATCCTGGGCTGCTTTATCTACCACCCGACATTCTGCCTTTCAGCAAAAATAGTGCCATAATGTGCTCCACAGACCCAAAGTCACACTCAATCCCCGTTCTCACATAAATATTTCATATTAAAGAAACCTCTTCAGAGCCCCAGAGCCCACACAAGCTTCTTTCAAAATGACAGATGACCTGCCCTACAGAGACCGATTTCACTGACTGCTTCAGTGTAAGTTTTGGAAAGAGTACTCTGTGATGAATTTCAGTAACGACATTTATTCTACTGTTCACAAGCCTAATAGCCAGGCAGCAATGAAGAGCCTTGACACCAAATTCCTAGCCTTAGGTTCAGCAATCAGGACAGCAATCTCCTTCAATGTCTGGTAGACATCTTCCCCGCCTTAAGGCTTGATATGTGGCAAATTATTAACTTCAGAATTGTCAGACTGACAAGGGGAAAACACCCTCTGAAGAGTGCTTGAGATTGAGAATGCCTTGTTTTTAATCTTAGGGACTTTTAGGAGCTTATACTCTGACCATTATATTAAAGAAGTTTACAATGCTAATCTAAAAATATCAATTGTCTCAAGTCAGTTCTTTACCAAAATGTCTGTATTCTTGGACAGACACCAAAAGCCTTTCATCTTTATAAACTTTCAGCACTCCTAGATCCAACAGCAGACACGTTTCCACTCCTTATTCAACCAGATCCAACATAACAGAAAAGTGGTAGAAAGAGAGAAGACAATGGGTCAGTATTTACAAAGCATTTTCGTGTTTTATCCATCCATTCATTCATTTATTCAGTTAATCATCAGTATTCATTGGGCATTTATTATATGCTAGTCAGTGTTTTAGGCACTGGCTAAGGAGTGGTAAGATAAAATCAAGTTCTATAAGCAGATACAAGTCCAGTACGGTTATAGGGAGGGTGTGTGTGTGTGTGTGTGTGTGTGTGTGTGTGTGTGTGTATGTGTGTGTGTGTTTAAAATAATATTAATAGGTAATCATGACCCAGATATAATGTAGGACTTCATAGCCATAAAATAATAAAAAATATACTCATATACTATTCTAAGTTTGATAGGAAGCTAATGAAACTATCGAAGCAGAAGAACATGATCAGATTTACTTTGTAGACATATCCCTTTGGCTACAGTGTAGAGAATGTGAGAAAATACAAAAGTAGGGCAAACAGTTGAGAGTTCAAGATGTCAGTGTTGAAGTGAACTAAAGGTATTTAGGGCTAGGGTGAGACTGCCAAAGGTGATGAAAAGTTTACCAATTTTGAAGAAATTTTGAAGTTAGATCTAAAAGAAGTGAATGTGGGGCTTGAGAAAACAATCCAGAAAAGCTCTTAAATTTGTCTAAACAGCTGGATGGCTGGTGCTATTTGCTGAAATTAGAAGAACTAAAGGGAGGACAGCAACTAAGGGTTCTACATTAGGTCTAGAATTATGAATGTCTTATAGACATCCAGTGGAATTATTACACTGGCAGTTGGATATACAGATCAGAGAGAGGTTAAGGATGAAGCTGCAAATTGAAGATTCATCCATCTACCACATCGGTGATACATAAATCTATGGGATTAAGTAAAATCACTTATGGGGTGAGAGTAGACAGAGAAGTGAGGTCTAAGGGTTGAACTTTGGAGCACTTAGTCAGAAATGCTAAGTGAAGAGGATGAATCATGAAAGGAGACTAAGTCATGAGCAAAATAAGAAGAAAATTGGGATAGCGTGTTTTTTTGTTCCTATTCATTTTGGCTACAAGAATCATTTTGGGGAGTGTCTGATGGTGTTTCCTCCAATAAGAAGCTACCACAGTTCAACTAGTTTAAGATGGCCTCTGTTTTCCACACTTACATCTCTGATATCAGTATGCATCTTGTTATACTAGCATCTTCAGATTGTGTCAGGATTTAATTGGCAGAGTTTTTAACACTGGTACATAAAGTAATACTGCATTTTGCAATTTGTATCCAAATTTCATTT
This sequence comes from Lagothrix lagotricha, assembly GCA_963574225.1. Classification (NCBI taxonomy): domain Eukaryota; kingdom Metazoa; phylum Chordata; class Mammalia; order Primates; family Atelidae; genus Lagothrix; species Lagothrix lagotricha. The sequence goes on from CAUYNB010028093.1 coordinate 46,152, forward strand.
GATCTAATTCTTTTAGATCTTTTAGATTCAACAAAATTTAATACGATGACATACAACACAGCTCAAACACAGGTTAGAGATATTTCTCTCTCTGTTTCTCACTGTCTCTTGTTGTCTATCTCTCCATTATCATTACCATAATCAAGCATTTGAGTACTTAAGCATTCTTGAGAATTTCTTAAGAGAAAATTTATTTTCCTAATACAAAATAAGTAGGCAACAAATTAATAAATTCCTATTTGAGAAGGATAAATTCCCATGATATATTACCTGTATGTTTATCATTGCATGTAATACTTTATAAACTGAGGATGAATATACAGATGTTCCTTGAATCACAGTGGGGTTATATCCCAACAAACCCATCATAAGTTGAAATAGTATAAATAAAAATGTATCTAATACACCTAACCCACCAAACATCATGGCTTAGCCTTACCTACTGTAAATGTGCCCAGAACACTTAGTAGCCTACAGTGGGGCAAAATCATCTCATGAAACAGTACACAGTAGAGTGTTAGATATTTATACTCATGACTATAGCTGACTGGAAGCTGAGGCTCACAACTGTTGCCTAGCATCTTAAGAATATTATATCACATATCCCTAGCCCGGGGAAAGATGAAAATTCAAAATTTGAAATACACTTTCTACTGAATAAATACCACTTTTGCACCATTATAAAATAGAACAATTCAAAGCCAAACCACCATAAACTGGGGACTATCTGTGTTAAGCTCTGATTATAAATCCATCAAATGAAAATTCACTGTTATTTAGTAAGCAAATACATTTAAACTATTCTTGTAAGTTTCACAACTAAAATATATCTTGATACAATGTTAATGAATACTTTCAATTTACTAGAAATAAAGAAAAGTTATGGAACATGTAAGAATACTGATAACTTCTGTTCATGGTAATTTTGCAACACAGTTGTATCTTCAAATATTTGATAATTGCTCTTATAATGAAAACTGGCCTTGGAAACGAATATAAACTATACAGCTATCAAAAATTATTATATAACTTGAGGTATTAAACAACTCGTTATTTTACCAAAAAGTAGTAGCCAGTATATAATCATTGTATATTTTCCACATACAGGAGTTGCTTTTGCATTGTAACAAGCTGATATTTCTGCCTAAATATTGAAAAATTATCAGCAAATATGTGAAGTGTATGTATATAAAGAATACCAATATTTGCAACTCATTCCTGCTACCAACAATTTTTAAATAGTGATAAATGAATAGGCTACTGCAGGATTGGGGACTGTTTTATAATTTTCTTGTAGTTTGTTTTCATTAGGTTGTTAAGTTGTTACCGTTTCAAGTTGAAGATGAACAATTACACTGGTTTAACATTTTGTAAACAAGTATTCATGTCAGTGACACTAAATTGTTCAGCTGCAGTAATGAGTCAAAGATCAATTAAGCACAAGTTCCATAATAGATCAAGGTGCAAAGATTTTTTTTTCTCCCCAATCCATTTGAATTTAGAAAGAGACAGCCTGGTTTAACCTGTCTTCTGAAATGCAAGGTCAGCAGACTGGAGGATATTAGCTGCCACTCTTTTCGACATCTCCAATCAATCAACCTTGATTAGCCATGAAATTGGACTTTAGAGTTAAGAAAATGACGTTTCTCACTGCCTCTACTAATGCTTGAGAAGAAAGCAAAATACATCATCTTGATTTTAAATTTTAAACAAATTGTGAAGTCCAATTTTCATGCATTATTGAAGCCTTGTCTGTAAGACCCATGAATTCACAGTTAAAAAGTATTTCAATGAAGAGCTAGACAGCTTTATTTTCATTTAAAAATGGAATTACATTTTAAAATTATAACTTAAAAACATATATCTCACAGAATTACTTTTATTCAATCATATTTATAGCTAAAGAGAAAGTGATTTCTAATTAGATGAAATTAAAAAATTGTCTGCAGGGTGTTTCCCCAATGACCATGAAAACAATTTGCATGTCAGGGATTAGAGTATATATTTTTATTAAAAGAGCGACAAGTTCAAATGAAACCCAGACAATCTGACTACAAAGCCAAAGCTAAGCAGAGCATAGGAAGCAAACCTACCTAGAATATTTGGCATCATGCTCATACAATACCCCCAAATGGAAAAGGGTCACTTTGTTGAAGCTGGCCTCTGTGTGTGTGTGTGTGTGTGTGTGTGTGTGTGTGTTTGTGTGTGTGTGTCTACCAGGGATTCTTTGTTTTCTTTTCTTTGGTGATGTTTTTCTGGCATGCCCAGATTTGTGCTATGCAATGATGATGTAATTTATCTCTGAGTCTGATGCATCATCTCATTCTCTCTGCCCCCTCGTTCCATTTCAGACATTTTTTTTTCTATGACCTTGGCCTTGTTCTTAGTTTTGCCTAGATCATGTTAACATAATCCACTAGCATATTTTATTTGAATAAATCCATTTTATTTTACTTAAAGTATTGGGTTGTATGCTTCAACTATCCATTTAACACTTGTGAAAAATCTGTTTTCAGCATATTCTCCAGCAGTAAAATGGGTGGTCTTTTGGAGTCAGTATTTGTATTTAGAAATTTAATATGCTTCATATTACTAAAAAAGGTACACTTTCTTTCATATTTTATTTCTGCCAAGAGGTGGGTTCTATTACTTGCCCACACATGTTTCCAATTTGCTACTATTTAGTATTATTAGAGGAGTTCCTGCTTCAACTTTTGGGAACCTTGCTTGCTAGAGATGCCATTTCCTATACCTCCCAATAGGTGATTTATGAAACAAAGCCATAGTTTACATGTTTACAAAATGTTTATGCAGGCATTTCTTCATGGCTTCTACAAAGCACATGAAGATTCAAATTTTCCTTGTGAATTGATTTATAGAGTTATTGCCTATAAAGATCTCAGGAAATCAGACAATTTTAGAGTTCCTGCTCCCTAGGATGTCAATTGAAAAGTATTCTTTTCATTTCCAATGTTGCAGACACAATAAAAAAAGTGACAAAACGATGACAGAGACACAGGTAACCTAGTATGAGTCTTGTGACTGGGAAAAGAAAAGATAAAACTTCCATAGTCATATTTTACAGGGTCATTTTCATTTAAAAAATTACTTCTGAGTATAATGCTAAGGTAAATTGACTAGTCAGGCTATTGTATTATAAGTACCAAAAAAGATAAATGGAAAACAATATGGCATTGGGCATCAATATGGGTCAAAACACAATGATCTCACTCTGGAGTACAAAAGTAATCCAAAGATCCAAATAAGGATGACAAGTCATAGTGAGAGACAGTGAAGTAGAGTCAAATCTACTAAGAAAAAGTCAGCAAGGGCAGCTACAGAGTTTCAGTAAGTTCAAGAGAAAGATAAACAGTGTTACCAATTAAGATGAAGGTGCCTGGGAATACTGTCTTCAATGACCTAATCAGTGCTTCAAACTCCACCTGCCTGTAGCTTGTAAGTTACTTTTTCGGGATTGAATAACCTATAGCCTTATAAACTACATGTATAACTATCTCACAGAGAAAATAGAAGAAAAGAAGAGCTCCTCCATCACTGCTTGAAGGTACGTTGTCAAATGTCCCTTTTTCAGATTACAGTCACTGATATTAATTATTAAGTCATTAAACATAGTTTTTTCATTGGTAGAATAAACCATAGGCTTGGATGTATAAGCAATCTTCAAAATGTTTGTGAAAAATGCGTATTATGAAAATGTATGGATTTCCATTTTATTGTGCCAAAATAAAGTCCTGCTAACTTATTATGACATGTCTGAATAGAATACAGTTTGAAACACTAAGAAGAATAACACAATGGTTTGAAAAGAGCCCCTATAAGAGCAACATTAATCTGCCAAAATTGAAGCAAGAACAAACATCAAATGTATGGTGAAGCTTGAGTGGATGAATGGACTCAATGATTCTTTACAAAAAGCTTATGGAATCAATGTCCCAAATAAATCAGCAGTTTATAGAAACTTATTTTAAGAAGGGTTGAGATGATGTTGAAGATGAAGCCTACAGTGGCAACCCATCCACATCAATTTGCAAGAAAAAAAAACTATTATCTATTCTTGAATTGAATAGGACTGACAATTAATGGCAGAAACAACAACCAACATCATTGGCATATCCATTGTTTAGCTTACACAATTGTGACTGAAAAATTAAAGCTGAGCAAACTTTCCACTGAATGTGTACCAAAACCACTGCACCCACATCAAGTGTAGACAAGAGTAGAGTTTTCAATGGAAGTTTTAAACAAGTAGGATCAAGATCCTGAAGTGTTTCTTTCAAGAATTGTAACAGAGATGAAATATGGCCTTAGCAGTATGACCTTGAAGACAAAACACAATCAAAGCAATGGCTACCAAGAGGTGGACATGGTCCAATCACAGCAAAAGCAGGCTGGTCAGGAACAAAGATCACAGCAATTGTTTTTTTGGGTGATGCTCAAGGCATTTTCTTGTTGACTTTCTGAAGGGCCAAAGAACAGTAACATCTGTTTATTACAAGAGTGTTTTGAAAAAGTTAGCCAAAGCTTTAGCAGAAAAATGCCCGGGACAGCCTAACCGGAGAGTCCTTGTCCACCACAACAATGCTTCTGTTAATTCCTCTCATTAAACACAGGTAATTGTGCAAGAGTTCCTATGGGATATCATTAGGCAACCACATCACCATCCTGATTTGGCTCCTTCTGACTTCTTTTTGGCTTCTAATCTTAAGCAATCTTTAAAGGGCATCTGTCTTTCTTTAGTTAATAATGTCAAAAAGACAGCATTGACATGGTTAAATTCCCAGGATCCTCAGTTCTTTAGAGATTGACTAAACGGCTGGTATCATCACTTATAAAAGTATATTATTTTGATGGAGTTTCTGTTGAGAAATAAAGTTTATTTTTTATGTTTATCTTTTACTTTTCTTATGAGCTTTTTGAAGCCTTCTTATATATGACCATAAAATAGAAAATTATATATATTGCTGTAAAACTTTATTGCCTAACTCTTCTATACTAAAGGAATATACCATTGAAGTGGGGCTCAGAAATAGAAAGATAAAATGCCTAGTACTTTTCAAGAACTTATATTATATGGTGGGAGGCAGAAAAACCAATAACTACTCAAATAGTTATTATGCTATTTATTGTGACAACTTCTGGGACACATATGAGAAGCACTTACTATGGGCAGAATAAAACATCACACTAGATATTATCAAAGAAATAATGTGTATACAAGTATAATGCATGGTGAAACGGGTTCAATGTCATGAGAGTTGTGTCTCTGGACAGACATAAGAGGAAGAAATCTCACTTCATTGAAGAATAAGGAAATCTGGTTTATAAAGGCTGGATGAAAGAGAGAGAAAACCAATAAAATGAATAGTAGGAAGTACAAAGAAGCAGATAAGCTGAGTAACAACAGATGTGTTTAAAGATGGTAGTATCTTAACTTAAATGGAGAATAGAATGTGTTCAGAAAGGGAAAGAGGTGGGTATAGAATTAAAAGTGGAGAAAATCAATATTTTTGTGAGACTGAAATATTTTGGCCATGCTGTATACAAATTTACATAAATTACTTCATTTATCTTCCCAGCCATACTATCAAGATAGACATAATCATCACCAACTTAAAGATGAGGATTTTAAGAGACCCAGAGCAATTATAAATTAATTTAGATCAAACAGATGTTTCATGGGAAAACTAGAATTTGAAATCATGTGTATTTCATTCTTTTCATGACAACATATTACATCATGGAAAACTCAGATGAGACCAAAACACAAAATTATCTCTTTTTAACCATGGTTTTGGAGGTTTCTGGGTTTGTGACAATTTGTGTAATAAATTGTCTGTAGTAGTGATTTAAGAAGCTCTGATCAAAAATTTGTTTAGCACTATTCCACCTCATTTATCATACGTTCTGGCTTCAAATAGGAAAGTGCAAATAAAAAATACTTACCTTTTTTCTTAACAGAATCAGAATTAAAATGTGATAAGTTCTGCTTCAAAGCTTGGAATAGTGTGAGGCAGAGATAGACCTATAGTCTGCAGTGTTTTGTCAAAATCAGAGGCAATCATGATGTTAATCATTTTTCTATGTTAATTCACAGAAATTGCCTAACAATATTATATTATTGAGAGGAAAACACAATACTACATGAATTTGAGCCTTTTACCAAGTTTCTTTACCCTAGTTTTAAAAATATGCAGAATATCTTTTGTTTTCCGTAAACTTGTTTGGAGCCCTTCATTATAAAGACTAAATGAATAATGTATGAGAAAGTGGATAGCCCAATGTGTGACATAGTTATATTATTAAATGTATACTGATTTATTTATTCATGCATGCATATAATTATATTTTATTAATTGAAACAAATCAGCTATGGGAGCTAATTTAGGTGTCAAAATATTGCCTATGATACTCACTGAATGAATTTGTCCCCTCCTTACAAAAATGTAAATTTGTTTTCAGATAACACCTTATAATCTAAAGTGCTAGACGGCAGGGTATTTCTTTTTAACTTGCCTTGTAAGAACAACATCAGCAGTAAATAGACACTACATATTCTTGACAAATAAAACTAATTAAGTCCCTCTTTTACATTTGACTCTCCAAATAAACAGGCCCAGTTGCCTTAACTTTTTTATTATATATTTTTTGCTACAAATAATTTTCATTTGGTGCATTTTATTTACTACTGACCAGTCTCAAAAACCACTGCTGTGTTTGAGAATCAGTAGGAATATTGAGAGTAAACAAAACTCTAAAATGGTAAAGTAATTCTTGGATATAGTTTCAGTAATAAAAAGATGATGGTAAAAATATGTAGGCTGAGTTTTCTACAAACAGAAGCAGAATGGTGTATGCTGCACAGGTGGTTTCCTACAGAGAAACCCAATAGGCAATAGGGAAGCAGTTCTGGATGGGAGAAGAAACTTGGTGAAGTTGGAAGCAGTACTGGATAGAGGAAGCAATTTGGTGAGGAGACAGTGGCATCTAGCCACAGCCTGGTCCCAGAGGATCTCTGGAGAATGAGTAGCTCCACAGAGTGCCCTGATTTAAGGCAAGGTAGCAAGACTTCTACAGTCACTGACTCAGGAGGGTGTAACACTTCAAGAATCTCTGGGGAAGGTGACTTCTGTCAATGTAGAGCAGTTGTTAACCATGTGTGGTTCCAAGACCAGCAGGGTCAGCATCATCTGAGAACTTGTTAGACATGATACCTACTACATCAGGAACTCTAGAAGTGGCGCTAACCAATTTGTGATTGCATAGGCTCTCCAGGTGATTCTGATGTACCTTGAAGTTTGGGAACCACTGGCTTAGGGCAATCCTCCAGGGAATAATAAAGCTGTGAGCTCCTAGCAGCCAGTCCTCACAGCAGTGAGTGCTGGTTTAGCAACTCTGTGAAGGAAGTCCAGGTGGGCCACCCACCCACAGTACCTACTACGTGTTAAATGTGTTAGTTGTATTACAGTAAATCATCCCTGTCTTGCATTAACTGTTTGCAGCTTCTGTAAACTTGATACTTTAACATCTGCCCTATGCTAGATGCCCTTTGTTCTAGACAACCCAATAATATGTCCAACTCGCATTGCTTTGGCCTCCAGCCTCACTCTTCACCCCTCCCATCTCACCTCCCATCCTAACCTCTCATATCTGCCCTAATCACCCCCACAGCAAAGGGACCAGACAACTAGCAATAGCTCCTTTGTTCTAAAGCCCCCTAAAATTATTTTAACCAGCCAATCCTAAATCTTCTTCTGCTGCCTCACCCACCTTTCCCACCAAAGCCATAATAAAGTCCCTCTGCCTTAAAACTCCTTCCCCTCCCCCTGCTGCATGACCAGCCTCTGATGTATTCCCCTCATGATGTAACACACCTGCTTTTAGAAACTCTGAGTAATAAACTATCTTTTCCATGGCAATTGTTTTCTGATCTGTTCAACTTGCCATATCTCAAATTTTCTATTAATTCACTATATTTTAAAATCTTTCTCTATCACAATCCACTCCATTGTGGTGCGCACAGGTTTCATACCAGGAGGTATAGTTATGCCACAGTGTGTGTCAGACCATAACTTCCACTGGTTTGGAGTTAAAATTTTAGTTTGGATCAGGTAGAGGCAGAGAGATTCCAAAGAGAATATAACATTATACCTCACACAAATTGTCATAATGTGAATCCTCCTTTTCTTTTCAAGAAGCATAATCAAAGCTCACCACAAAGATGGGGAAAGTATTTGAGTTTATCATGTAACACTTGGCCTAGAGAAGAAATTCAACTTCTGCTCTCTGCAGCTTTAGCTGCAAACCCCTTTTGTGCTCACATGCAGAACAGTTATAATTTTATTATAAATACTGCAGCATGTATACTTTTTGTCAAAACAAAATAACGATGGTGTTCTCATTGTTTTCACAGTGTGAATGTGTATGCTAAGGCTAACACTTACAAATAATAAATATTAAACAAAAGAACCCAATGTAAAAAGAGTGTAATTATATCATGAAGCGATTTTCCCACAATAACTAATGTGACATGCATCTTTTGGCATTGATTTGCACTGGATATTTCTACAAATTGATCAGGGTCAGTAGCATTGCTTTATTGTGTGCTAATACTTGTTCATGAATGAATGTTTCAGTTTTGAGTAAAGATATTTTATTTATCAAGGACTTTAAATTCAAAAGTATGAACACAATCCCAGCTCTGGTGACCTTGTCTTTCAGGTATTCTCTGGTGTGTGAACTGAGAAAATTGCAGGAGATACATTCATCTTCATCATGTGTGTTTGATAGCAGTTATTGAATGTTTAAAATTAAATAGTGTGCAGCTTATTTTAGAGTCCAAAGATTTCTGCAAAATTTTCTATCTTATGAGTGATTTATTTGTAGGTCCAAAACACCAGAGGCTATAAAGCTGTGGTCCAAAAGATTCTTGCCCTGTAAATAGACTAAAAGGTTTTTTTCTCACTGGGAGAGAAGCTAGCACTTTACACAGATGCCAAAATCCAATGGTGTGCAACATGCACAAGTTATATCATCTTCAGTGGTCAAAGCTGGGCTAGAGACTGCTGTCAGACTCCTTTGTGAAATATTCTTTGAAAAACAGAGTCTTTAGCTACTTGAGGATTACAAATAACTGCTAGCATAACTCAAAATTTAATTCGACTTCTGATTTTATCAGAACAAGGAAGAATAAGATTTAATGTTCACAGGGCCAATATCTTAGCTTTTAACATAAAGGAATGTTTGATGAGCTTATCATCACCTAGCAAGCCTATTCCAAGCTGTGATGATAATAAAGGAAGCTGATGTTCCATGACACATAGTTTTATTTATAAGATTTAGTTTACACTAGGAGAAAAAATTTTAAGAAATACAATTCAAAATCCACAGCATTTTAAATGCATTACTTTCCCCCAGTTGTAAACTTTTTAAGCATAGAAAATCGCTTTCTATACTAGGAGCTCATGATTAGTTGTGTCATAACTCTCCTAACCTATTCAACCAGACATAATGACAATTGTGGTAAAAACAAGGATAATGGTAATTACAATCTTAATAATGCTAACTGCAATTTCATAATTGTTTATAGGTGTCTAAAATTGTTCTAAATGCTTTGGATATACATATCATCATTAGAACAACCTCACTAGGTTCATTTTCCAGATGAATCTGAGATGAGCACCTAATCCTATATATGGGACTCGAGTTAGATAGATTGGGTTCAAATCCAGGCTCTGCCACTGACAAGGTGGGTAACCACAGGAATATTACTTGATCTCTGACACACATTAATTGAACTGTAAACAGCTGACTATTGAAGATACCTGTAAAGACAAGTCTATGTATAATATAAATAGTATCTCTGACATGGACAGTCAATTTTACTTCTGAAATGTGTCTTGATTTGGTTTCCTCCTATCCACATTCATAGTCATTTTATGGGTCTGTAATTTCATCTATTTCACCTAGACAAACCTTATTCTCTTCCTCTACCACCAGTGGTGTGTCAGAACAAGCTGTACTGGCTCATAAAATTACAACTGTTAAAATTCAGAAATTCTGAATTCTGGTTATTAAACAGTTGGCAACTTGAAATTAGCCACCGTGGGAGTATTTATACCACAGAAAGCTGTAAATTCTACAAATCTGCATTTTTACTTCTCCCCATCCTCTGCTGGAGATCCAGTTTACCAGCAAATTAATCCTTACTCTGCTAGCCTAGTAATATTCAAAAACACATATCTGATTACTTTTTTACATACTGTACTTCTACTGACTTCCCTATTCCTGGAATCCAAATTACTTAAAATTACTTGTAATCGTTTTCATAACTTAATCATACATGATTTCCCCAGCCACTGCAACTCCCATTTCTTTCATCACACAACAAATATGGAGTATGTTACAAAAAGTCTTGACACATTAACATCTCCAAATGTATTATGAACTCTGCCCCTATTGTCATTCACAGTTGCATCTGCCTAAAATTGTCTTCATATTTATATTTGCTTAGTTGTCTAGCTAAACCAATCCAAGATATGAGACTGTGGCTTTTTACCTAGACTACAGCAGGTGTTTATCAGAGAAAAAAATTCTCTTTAGGGAATTAACAGGTAAGGAAAACTCTACTCAAGACTACTGCAATAGGAGTCAAGACTACCACAATAGTGGAGACAGACTGAACTCAGCCCTCCTGAAACACAAGGTAGGAGAGCCTTTAAGCACTGAAGTGATCTAGGGAAAAAGTGCTGGAGGACCTTGGGGAGGCGGCATTGGTCAATGTGATTAGGCCACCTGTGTTTGCTAATTGTATTATCAAAGTTAAGCTTCTATTCTTTCACAGAAACAGATATGGAGGCTCTATCTTTCTTAATAATTATATTTCAAAAAAATGGATCCTTGAGAAAGAAATTCCCAATTTGTAAAACACACAAGAGCCCAGTGAAGATTTGTATCTCAAAGGGGCAGAGAAAGAATTTACAGTTTCAGGTTTTCTAAAGTAAATTCTCTAAAACAGGGAGATCGGGGACCTAATGTCAGAGAGAAACCAGTTTACAGTTAAGCTAAGGGGAACATTAAGGCCATCTTGATCATGTTTGACAAATGTCTTAAGAATTGCTTGTGACTGTGACCAGTGATGTGAATCCCATTAGTCATATGCATTCTAAATATATTTATGGCTAAAAGCAATTCATACCTTAAACTTTCTATATATACATAGTAATTATATAAATGGTGACTACCAATTGATGTTATCTTGGGGATATTTTTATATTGGTCTGCCTAAATCTATGTTCCTAAATAACTGTGTGCATAAAAACACTGTATAAACAAAATCATATTTTAAATGTTGTAAAATAGTTGGATATTTAAAGGACCCTTAAAGATGAAGACTGTGTATATTTTGTGTAATACCACAAAATTAAATGTTTTATAAAAATTTTCTAATTTGGTTCCCCTTTTAAAAAGTAAGTTATTTTTGGTGTTTTGGTGATATTCTCTTCCTTGATCTCAGTTATAGTTACATAGGTATTTAATAATTCACTGGGCGGCACCTTTTTATGTCACTTTTCTAAATACATATGTCAATATAATCATTTTTCTGTATATCTATTATGCTTCAGTAAAAGAAGATATAGAACAAGTGACATGAGATTTGGAATTATAGTCCCTGGATTAGACACCTAAGGCAAGTTGCTTAATTGCTTTACGTCTTAGTTCCCTCATCCATAATGTAATGTCATTTACCTGACTTACCAGTTAACTTAAATCAAAAGGGATCATATATGGAAAGTATGCTACATAAAACTCTAAGTTAAATAAATGTGAGTTCTATGAATATATTAATATTTGTAACATTATTATTGTTATAATGTATTGGCATGTTTGTAATTAGAATATGATATCTTATTTAAAGTCCATTAATTGCTCACATGACCCTGAGTGGAAAAGGATTAATATACTGTGAAGTTTGTTTATGCTAAATTTATTTTATTTTTGTCTTTGCTAACAAGTTTTTATACCTGGTCTTAACATAGAGATTTTGTTTTTTGAAAAATAATTGTTTTTTCCAAATTTTCAATGTTGTAAATAAAAACTTTCTAAAACAGAACAAAGTGGAAAAAAATTTGCAGTAATCCTCTGTATCTACCACCTACATTCTCCCATTTTCTCTTATTTTTTTCATATATGTAATTTCTTTACATGGAGTACAATTCACTATATAAGTGTACAGCCTTAAGAGTTTTGACACACAAATACATTTGCATAACTACCACCATAATGAAGACATATATTTTCATTTTCCCAAAAGGTTATCAAATTCCAATTGATAATCATTTCTTTCCCCACTCCCAGCTCCTGGCAACCTCAGATATGATTTCTGCTTCCCCGAAAGTATTTGTTCCTGGCTGGGCATCATGGCTCACACCTACAATCCCAGTACTTTTGGAGGCCGAGGTGAGCAGATCACCTGAGATCAGGGGTTTGAGACCAGCCTGACCAACATGGAGAAACCTTGTCTCTACTAAAAAAAATAAAATACAAAAATTAGCTGGGCATGGTGGTGCATGCTTATAATCTCAGCTACTCAGGAGGCTGAGGCAGGAGAATCACTTAAACCGAGGAGGCAGAGGTTGTGGTGAGCCAAGATCATGCCATTGCACTCCAGCCTGGGCAACAAAAGTGAAAATCCATCTCAAAAAAAAAAAAAGTATTCATTTCTTTGAAAGTATTTGTTGTCCTAAATTGACAAATAAAAATAGCATATAGTTATGGTGATGTGACATATCTATATATATGTATACACACTGTGAAATGGCTAAATCAAGGAAATTAACATATCCAGTACCTGACGTGGTTTTTTGTTTTGTTTATTGTGTTCTGTTTTTGTGGTGAGATGCTGTAGTTTTGCCTTTTCAAGAATGTTATGTAAATGGATTCCATATTAGTCCATTTTCACACTGCTAATAAAGACATACCCAAGACGGGGCAATTTACAAAAGAAAGAGGTTTATTAGACTTACATTTTCTTATGCTGGGTGGGCCTCACAATCTTGATGGAAGACAAGGAGAAGCCAGTCGTCACACATGGATGGTAACAGGCAGAAAGAGGGCTTTTGCATGGAGACTCCCCTTTTTAAATTCATCAGATCTCCTGAGACTTATTCACTATCACGTGAACAACACGGAAAAGACTCGCCCTCATGACTCAATTATCTCCCACCAGATCCCTCCCACAACACATGGGAATTATGGGATCTACAAGATGAGATTTGGGTGAAGACGTAGAGCCAACCTATATCAGATTCTTACAGTATATAGCCTTTTGTATTTGACTTTTTTTTAAATTTAAAATAATGCCAGAAATTATGTTGGGATAGCTGGACTTAGTGGTTCACACCTGTAATCCCAGCACTTTAGGAGGCCAAGGCGGGCAGATCACCTGAGGTCAGGAGTTCAAGACCAACCTGGGCAACATGGTGAAACCCCATCTCTACTGAAAATACAAAAACTAGCCAGGCATGATGGTGGGCACCTGCAATCCCAGCTGCTCAGGAGGCTGAGGCAGGAGAATCTCTTGAACCCACTCCAGCCTGGGCAACAGAGTGAAACGTTGTCTCAAAAAAAAAACAAAAAAGGTAGGCATTTTAAAGGCATTCAGGTATATCAAACAAATCACTTACAAGGGAAAGAAATCAAACTGGCCTCGAGATTCTCTATATAAGCATAAAATGTCCTAAGACAATTGAAAAATATCCAATAAAATTACATCCATACAAGGGCACATAAACTTCAACATAATAATTAGGCACTCACAAACATGAAGTTAAAATGTGATAAAATTTGGTATGTATATTAGAGGTAGACTTGACATGATGTAGCACTGGATTAAGAGTGTGTGATGGGGAAGGGGGAGATTGGTAGTAGGGGAAAGAAGGAAAGGTATTAAGAATGATGACAGGGTCTTTGTTCTTTTGTCTTGAGAAATTGAGTGAATGATAGTACTTTTTACTGAAATAGGAAAGATTGATGGAAAATCATGTTATGAGGTGAGAGGCACAAATCAAAAAGTTCTATTTTAGACATGTTTAACTTTAGATGCCTATTAGTCATTCAAGTGACAGCTGGGTGTATGAATTTGGAACTCAGGGGAAAGGCAGACATGAGGACATATGTCTGGAACTCATTACCCAATTTATAGTATTTCAAGCAATACAACTGGGTAAGATCAAACAGAAAGACATTTCAGGGAAATAATAAAATAGAGCTTACAACCAAGAAATAAAAGGTTCAAAAAGTTAAGAAAAAAATCAAGAAATGTACTATCACAGAAAAAGCAAGATAATAAGTCAGGAATCAGGTAGTTGTCAACTGTGTGAAATTCAACTAAGAATCAGGGAGAGCACTGGGGAATTTAATGCAACATCAGCAAAGCATAGAGGACAAAAGCCTGATTAAAGAGAATTTGAAAGAAAATGGGAGATGAGGACAAAGAGATAGCAATATAGATTACTTTTAAATCATACTGTGAAAAGGTGAGAAAAAAAGGCAAATGCTGGAACAAAATGTAGCATAAAAGGTGGAGATTTTTAGATAAAAATGTGTTGTTTTTTTCTTGCACGATTTGAGATACCAAGGCACATATTGGTGTAATTATTCAGTATAGCAGAAAAATTGTTGGTGTGAGAGGAAAAGGAAGGGTCAAGAAATACTGAAATATGTAGAAAGGAAAAAGGGGTAAAAATCTGGGCCACAAATATAGGATTCACCTTTAGTAGGACCATAGACACTTCTTCGTAGTGTCAGGAAGAGAAACAGAGCATGTGTGTTACAAATTAGGTAGGTTGTAGGTTTGTTTACAGGAAGATTCAATCATTCCTGTCTGTATCTTGATAAGCAAATACGAGGTGAAGATATCATCTGAAAGTAGCTAGGGGATTGGAGAGGCTGGAAGAGAGAAGAAAAAGATAATTGTTGTCCCTGGAAATGGGAATTCTCACTTACTGGGGAAATGTAAAAGAATTATCTGGATATGGTGAATATCGGTTTCAGCTGTGTAGGTACAAATGGAAAGGTAGTTCATGTAACCTGACTGAATGATTTTCTACAGCAAAATTCAACTTTTCAGATGTAGATGTAGTATAGAAAAAGTGTTGGATTAAATAGATTTTCAGTTCAACCAGATGAAGAAGAAGAAGGGAAAACATTGGGAAATAAGGATTTTTATAATTAATAATTTTAATGATAAAACACAAGAACTGGAGCTGGAATTTTAATTGGTAAATGAAACTAATGATTGATAACAGAAAATAAAATAGGGAATTAGTTCAGCTGGATTAATGAAAAAAGGAGAAGGAGACAGGAGTATAGGGAGATGCTTAAAAGTGGAATTTTGGATGTGTTCCGTCACAAATTAGGGTAGCTGTATTCCAATAACATTTTACTTAAAAATAAAACAGGTAGGAGACCAGATTATGACATGGGCCATAGTTTGTAGACTCCCATACTAATGGGTGACATCGAACTCTATAGTCTAAAGTAGTATTCAGAGATACTACTTTATACTCACAAGTTCAAGTCACAGGTCTATACCCAGGTAATGATTTCTCTGTCACTAAGGCAATATGACCAAGTGGATGTCATGATACTAGCCTTAGCCATCACACATAAGATGCTGAAGGGAGCTTCTGGAGAACTCCTCAGAAAGATGTATTGTACAAACTGATAAGCAGATCCTCACCTCAGAATGCAATGGGCATGATACTTCTTGATTTCTGCCATGATACTTCTCTGACACTCTTGTAAATGAAACCCTGTAGCATCCTCATCAGCACTCATGCATAAACATGCAGAAAGTCCATAGTAATTAACATTTCCAGAGCCAGCTTTGATCCACAGGGTATAGGAACTAATTAATGGTCAGATGCTTTTGCTTTTTATCACCTGAGTAGAGGTTTATGTATATATATTTTATAAGACTTTTCAGAATTTTCTGCTTGACAGTACCAGTTGTTCGTAGTCACGGCCAACTCAGTTACATAGCCTTGTATTTGTTTTTCTTTCTGCATTTTGCTTTCTTCATCTCTCAACTCAGCATTCTGAGATTACCTTCCCCAAAACACCACCTGTATCAAACGCTTGTCTCAGAGACTTATTTCAAGGGAGCTCAGTGTAAGATATCCTATTAAAACTCTTTTTAAATGCAAAAGGCAAAATTGTATTATTCCAGTCTTCCAGGATAAGAACAAAGAAGTTTTTTTCTGCATGCATTTATTTATGAGGAAACATAATATCCCCCAAAACCTAATTTTAGATACAACAAAGAATGTGGAATAATGAATCTCATTTTCTTTCTCATAGAAATGAAAATGATGTATTTGAACACAGATTTAGGAGTCATATGTAATCAAATGAGTCTGTAAACTGAGCTGGTCAGCAGTATTTGATATAATTCCAAGTAACTTAAATGATGCCTCTGCACCTCTGTATAAAGAAATTAAACTCAAAGGCAATTTGTTTTTCACAGATGAAAACACAAATCAGATTTTTAAATGAGAATACTTCAACTTTCTCTATTCTTTTGTGAGTCTTCATCATTTCTCTTTGTTTTTGATGGGGAGTGTTGAGAAGAGCAGTTCAGTAAAGGTGAGGTACAGTATTCAGGAAGAGAAAACTAACCCTGTTAATTTATTTATTTTGAATCATATTTGTAGTCATAGCATGTAGGTTTACTTTTATTTTAACTTGCTTATGGGGGAAAATGAAGATAAATGGTAGTCTTTCCTCCTCTGTTTGCATATTTTGCTCTTTATTTCTCTAAACTAGAGATGTGCTGAGTGTAACATAATATGTCACTCTTAAATGGCTTGCTACTTCTATCTGTCACTTTTGATCAGAAGGCACCCAGGTTTGGGGCATGAAACGTGCAAATAAAAATCAGGGAAATAAAAACAATTTCCGTTTTCACTTAAAAATTCACAAACTGTGGTGCTCTGAGCAGCATATGGTAGTTAAGAAAATACATCTTTCATTTGTCTTGCTTTCACAGAAAATGCAATTTGGAGAAAGTGAAAGCTAAAATGTTATTGTTTAGCTGCCTGAGCATTTGGGAAGATATCGCTTAATTGAAACAGAGGCTATAAAGTCTTGTTTCCCTCCTGTCTGGAGCCTAATGTGGCCAAAGAGGTTAGATGTAGTATTTTAACTCACTGGTTGATAGAAACATTTTGTAGAATCTACCCAGTCAAAATTTCCAAAACAAAACATGGCTCTTCAGTTGCCCTTTGATTCGTCATTACACTTACAATGAGTGCCTTATAAAAGCTGCAACAGTGTTTGACACAACAGGAGCCTAAGCAACACTTAGAATAAATGATCATCAACATCTAAATTTCACCATCAGTCAAATCTCAGCCTACCTTGTCTACCTGTAGAATCTTGTCTGCCGTGATGACTCATTAGATATCATCTTATTTTTAGTTTTTAGTTTTCTCTCTCTCATTTATAGACTTCACCTCTCTTTTGCTAGTAAAAAGCTCCTCAAAGCACAAGTTTTCACTTTTTATGATTAGAAAGCCCCATGAAATACAACATAATTTATTGTATATGATATAATTCTGTGCCTATTAATTCTACCTGTTTTGAGAAAAAAAGAAAAAAATAACTGTAATTACCAAACAAAAAAAAGAGCCATTAATGTAATACTAACATAAGGTTACTTTGTTCAATTTCAGATGATTCATGTGTCACATCTTGTAAACTAAACCCAGGAATTTTTTTAAATGTAGTTGTGAACAGTCAAAGGGAATAGTAGGAGAAAGGGTGTGAAGAGGTAAGAAAAAGATAAGTGAGAACTTAGAATTAGAATAATGCTGCTCTGCCAGTTAGTACCTTCACTAATCTCCTTAACTCTCTGAGATTCCATTTACACTGATGTGAGACTAATAACACTTGTATCACCAGGTTGTTCAAGGAGAAAATGAAATGATATATATGAATATCTACTTCAGCTACAACACTTAATATTATTATCTATCATTTCTCAGTAAAACTGTAAAATTTTAAGATAAAGTATATCTAATTGGAGGAGAGCTTATAAAAAAATAATAATATCTTGAAGATTTATTCTGCATTAGCATCAGCTGAGATAACACCCAAGACATTTTTTGGTATTTCATAACTCTTTTATTTTTAGAAAGCCAATTGATAACTATTTTTTGTATTCATATTTCAGGCTGAAATATGCTTTTCTGATCTGATAAGTTTTACCCAATAACATTTATTGATTTTGTAGCAAGTCACAATAAAGAACAATAAATACTACTTTTCAACCTGGGCAATTCTGCCTTGAGGTCATATTCAAAATCATCAATGGAAATAAAAGTTACTTTGTTTGACTCAAAGACTAAGACAGTGACTACATCTGTCTGTCCTCCATCCTCTCATTCTTGGGAATCTTTACTTTTGTTGTGCATTTGTCTATACTTAGCTCAACACTGTCCCTCAAAGTCTTGATATCTGGAACAGCTGAACTATAGATCAGAAGTTCTCAGAAAGAAAAATTTATTGATGATGGCAAAAGAGAAGAAAAATACTTTTCCAAAAGAAGTCTTTGAGAAGCATTTTTGAATAAATCTAAACTGCATTGTAAACAGTCTTGTTTAGACTTGTCATTGATAGACTATACTTTACTTAGATCATCATTTTAATTTTAACTTCTATCCAAAAGTTGATGCCAGAATGTTTACAGGAAAAAATCTCATGTTTCTCAGCTCTAAGGAATGAATGCATCTAGTGCTACTTCTCTAAGACAGAAACAGGAATAAGGCAAGAAAAAAGAAAATGAACCCAGAATATTTTGGACCACAAAGTTAGAAAATTGTCAAAGAAAGATGAAACATGTTAAAGGATATAGGAGACAGCCAAATGGGCAATTTAAACTGCAGAATAAATAATAATATTAATGAGGGATAATCAATTGACTAAAATAAGAATCATGAGTCCATACTGCTATACATAAATAAATAGAACAATTGAAAGCTTAATGAAAAATAGGATATGTATATAGTTTCAAAGTAGATCCTCACAAAATACTGATCAATTAAAAGGAGAAAATGAGCAACTTTGCAGTGAAGTAGCCTGCAAAGACACCACCTTAATCAAGTAATGAAAGTCAACAGTATCAATAATTAAATAAATTAAAATACTTTGCCACTTGCTAGAATGCAATGAGAAAAACTCAGCTTCCCATGCACTTCATAAGGAACATGAGCCAACTCCAAGTCTTCTACTTGGCTCATGCTACTACAAGATAACTGAACAGAAATCTTTAAAAACTTTAAGGTCATAAAAGCTAAGGAAAAACTGAGAAACTATTTCAGATTGAAAGAAACTAAAGAGGAATATTTAAATGCATTGCATGATTCTGAATTAGATCATTCTGCTCTAAAGGTCACTATCGATGTGATTGATAAAACCTGAATGATGTCTGAGGTTTAGATGGCAGTAATGTTCAAATGTTTATTTCTTGGTACTGATGGTTATTGTGGTTATGTAGAAGAATATATTGTTTGTAGAAAATACGCACTAAAATATTCAAGGGTTATAGAATGTCAAGTCAGCAACATATTCTCAAATGTCATCGCAGAAAAAAAGGGTTTGCAATGCGCTTGCAAATTTTCTGTAAGTTTAGATTGGAATATATTCATGAGTATACAAAACACATTATTATGGTGAAGAAGAATTGACCCACAGAAAAAACCTTGATCATTTAAATAGCATTTCATAATTTCATTTAATTGAAGAAAAAAAATCAATGAAAATAAAACTGTATATATATAGAAAAGTAAAATCCCATACACACCTTTCCTACTTCTCAATTCACTTTCCAAGTGTAAACACTATTATTGGCCTTTTCCAGTGAATTTACATGTATGAGAATGGCAACGTAACAAATGGTTAATAACATACCATTAGGCAGCCAGTCTGTGTGAGTTCAAATCCCTCTGCAGATTAGCCATTCTGCAAATCTGAGAAAGTTACTTAACTTTTCACAGAAATGTCTTCATTTCTGCAACTGGGTTGGTAATCATATCTAATGAATAAGGTAGTTATAAAGATTTAATGGTACAATACATATAGAGACCCTAGAATTACATTTGCCCATAATAATTGTGCTCTTATAGACAGGTGTGTCCAGTTTTCCACAAAAAAACAAAGATCAAAATATAAATGTAGTTGTACAATCTTACTTTTCTATATGTATAATATATAGTTGTGGAGTTTTACAATCAACATTCCACATTGCTTTTTTGTCTTGTTGTAGTAAAAATTATTGTAATTTTTCTTAATAAAACTATATCATAAACATGTCTATTAATCTATGATTACAGAGAAGAGCTGATTAGATAATCATCCTCAGTTCAAAAATTCTACAATTTGCAGGTTATCCATTATTTTTCCTAGGGACTCAAAGTGCTTTTCGCTATATGGTAGCTCCATTCAGAATCACCTTTGAGGAAATCCTGATAGTACCAGGACGTCTGACCGACAATCTGAGGGCACAAGTTGCCCTCTAAGTGCCAGGAGATGGACAGCAGCTGATGTGCTCAGCATTCAGGAGTACCAGGGAAGCCAGTTCAGGGGGAAGAGACCAGAAAGATGAGGTAAGACTGTCCATGGGTCTGGAGGTTGATGGTAGCAGTTGAGTTGAGGATCAAGAACCCAAGGTGAATCAGAATTGAAGTTTAAGAGTGCGTGTTTAAGACACCAGAAGTCACTGCTGCCCATGGTAGCTTGGCAGAGCTTGTAGAAACATGTGGATCTCAAAGGTCTACAAAGAAAGGCAGCAGAAATCAGGACCCAGCAATGAAAGGAAGAGAAATAAATGGAGATAGTGGGCCACAAAGACAAGTAAACATGAACAACAGCAAGAAAATTTACCATGCTGGCACTGTGCCAAAACTCTGCTTCATTTTAGGACCTTTTATATGAAGGCAAGAATCAATGCCCAGCTTGTCTCACTTAATGATGTAAAAGGGCCATGTTTGGTTGAACCTGAGATAAGAGGTACAAGCAAGTCCTGATAATGGCAAGCCTAGACTGTTATCATCAAAGACAGCAACAAGCTGATTTTAGGGGCCACAAGCCACCTATAACTGTTACGAAACTCAGTGATTTCCAAATATTCTTGAATACCTGTAATATGCAGCACAAAAGACAGAAATAAACTTTGTTGAAATGGGATTGTGTCAGGATTATATTTTTAGCTTTTTAAAACTACTATGGACACCGAAATCATTTGCATAGTAGTAAGAAATTTTCCTTTCTCTTCAAGAAGCAAGTGATTATATTATAGGCAATCTATAATGTAGGGTTTAGTAAAAATGTAAAAAAAAAAAAAAAGTAGATATTTATATTAAGCAAACTGAAGAAAGAGAGAATTTTGTACTTTAAGATGTATCTATTTGAATGAAGAATAACATTCTAGTACCAGTTACAAATTGCACTGAGAAATAAAATAGGGGATATATTTAGCCTGGGTGACAAGGGAACCAGTCACTTTCTACTCTGGATTCTGAGACTTTGGGTTTTGTTGGAGAAAGGGAAGCAGTAACTTAGCAGCTGTCACCTTACACACCTCCAGCATGCACCATTTGCATAGTGGTGCATGTAATGATGTCCCCAGCTTGTACAGCAAGCACAGCCTGGATTGTTAAAAAGTAGCAGTCTTGCTACAGGTCTTTCTCTTTAAAGCTTGTTCTACAATAATATGCATTGGATTTGGCCCTTTCTATAATCACATTCATATTCCTGCTCTTCACTTTTCCAGTTGTTTAAAGCTGACTTGAAGAACATGCATTTTCAATTTATTTCCACAGCAGCTTTGATAGCCTCCGCATGCTCTTCAGAATGCCTCCTGCATGCTAGGCCTTAAGAGCTAACTGTCTTATACATGATCTCTGCCATGCCAGAATTAAATTTCTTCTGTGTAACATTGCTTCTTCACTACAAAAAGAGGAAATTATCTTTTTTCCTTAAGCAGAAATAACCACTTTTCAATTAGAGTCATAGCTAAAATTATATCCTAGCATGCAACTCCTTGACACTACTAAATGAATGTTGGCATTACTCTTTATTAATAATACACATATTTATAGGCTATACACAATTTGCAAACACACAGGACATGCTACATTTATGTAGTAATATTAATATGAATAAGACCTAGTCTCTCTCCTCAAGTTACTTTCAGTCTAATAAAGGAGTGATGAGGAGCGCAGAAAATTAAAATTCCGGGTGTTCCTTGAGGGGAGTGTATGTAATTTTACTGGCTTCTGAAAGGCAAGTACTCCCATTCTTTGTGTCCTCAACCACAAGCACATACTTTAATAAGTATTTGGTGATTAAAAAAGTGCTGTTCTAGCATACGAACAAAAGGTTGGATTAGCCTGGAATGTGACAACAAATCTTATTAATTCGTTGAAATAGAAATGGCCCGAAGAGAAAAGAATATTCAACTTTGACTTCCAAAGATAAACAAGATACTGGTAGACAGAAAAAATAGACAAACCTTCCTGACATAGACAATAGTGTGAGCAAAACCATCCATATATGTTCATTCTCTGTCCCAGGAGCTCTCTTCCCCAGACGTCAGTGCCTCTCACCTCTCACTTCATTCAGGTCCCTCATCAGATATCATCCCAGCAGACACTCCTGCCTGATGACCTTTGTTAAGGTAACACTTTCTCCATCACTCTCTTTCCCTTTGCCTCTTATTAAATGTTCCTTCTTATTACTAACTTAAATATGAATCTATTTTTTCTCTTCATTTTTAGTGTCTATCTCCCTGACTTAAACATAAGCTCCACAAGAAAAAGAAAATGCTATTTTTTCCACTGTTGAAGCCTCAGATCCAAGAACAATACTTCACACAGAGAAGATATTTAATAGGTATAATATATCTATATATTTTAATTTGGAGACAATGGAGGTAAGTAGAAACAGGAAAATCTGATTAATTGAGAGCCTTGATTATTAAGGATAGCTTTAACTAGGAGCATTCCCTCCTCTGGTTCAGCTCAATGAAAAAGTGAATACTTGATCACCATACTCTCCACTCAGGAGAAACCCAGGGTTATCACCATCACTCCACCGTAGAGGCTCTCTCTGCCCTACCCAAAAAACAGGCACTTCACTTCTTCTAAGCTGCCGATCTCTTCACATTGGCAAATTCAGTCATCTCCAAGCAGACTTTTATTCTTGCAAAGGGGTAATCTTCACAGAAATAAAACTGCATGATACTGATTATATCTGAATGAATACCGCCATGGAAAATTTCCTTTGGTGCTACCTGTAAATGTTGTTTTGCAGTTTCACGACCTGTATCTGTAATCAGCTGTTCTAATACATGTTGCCTTATTGTTTTTCATTTTAGTATTCACATCTTTATTATTCCTCTTAGGTATGACTTTTTTTTTGAGACGGAGTTTCACTCTTGTTACCCAGGCTGGAGTGCAATGGCGCGATCTCGGCTCACCGCAGCCTCCGCTCCTGGGTTCAAGCAATTCTCCTGCCTCAGCCTCCCGAGTAGCTGGGATTACAGGCGTGCGCCACTATGCCCAGCTAATTTTTGTATTTTTAGTAGAGACGGGGTTTCACCATGTTGACCAGGATGGTCTCGATCTCTTGACCTCGTGATCCACCCGCCTCAGCCTCCCAAAGTGCTGCAATTATGGGCGTGAGCCACCGCGCCCAGCCAGGTATGACTTTTAACAGAACACATTCTATACCTCATTTCACACACTTTGCCCAAGCACAGATAACTATTTCATTGCCTTGAACAACAACACTCTGTACCTAGTCATATTCTGCTTTATTTAATATTAGTAAAATCATGCTTATATTTTGCTGAAATCATCTCTCAGTATTCTACTTAAAATAGTTTTCAGCATGTCTAGCTTTATCTTGAGCTATTCTTGGTGAAGCATTTTATATACTGAAATTCAGTTATACACATTAGCAAATTCTCTATTTATCAAAATAAGCTATCAGAGATTAATACTTAAGCATACCTTCTCTAACACCCAAGTTGGTTTTCTAATCAAACTTGGGCCTTCTCGGAAACAGCATAGTAGAGGAGAGTAACGGCAACACATCCATTGATGTCTAATGTCAGCTGCCTTACCTAGCATTTAAAGAAACAGGAATGCTAGACACTTGTATTAGTCCATTTTCACATTGCTATAAAGAACTGCTTGAGACTGTGTAATTTACAAACAAAATAGTTTTAATTGACTCAGTTCCACATATCTGGGAAGGCCTCAGGAAACATACAATCACGGTGAAAGGAAAAACCAGGCATGTCTTACACTGCTGCAGGAGAGAGCAAGTGAGGCAGAGGAACTGCCAAATACTTTTAAACCATCAGATCTCATGAGAACTCACTCAGTATCACAAGAACAGCATGGGAGAAACTGTCCTTATGATCCAATCCACCAAGTCCCTTCCTCGACATCTGGGGATTACAATTTGAGGTAAGATTTGGGTGGAGACGCAGAGCCAAACCATATTAACACCTGTTATACAGCATGTTCCTCTAGAAATTTTGTTCTATGGAGGTAAAATTTAATCATCAAATATCACGAAATGGGCCAGTTTGCGACAAATTTATTTTATCAACAGAATCTTCAAAACAAAACAGCCTAAGAATAAACTATTTTCAAAAAGAACACCAACAAATTTTAAAATGCTGTTTTGCTTGTTTTTGTACAGTAGCTTTAGGTGTACACTTAAGTGGTTTTTAGTTACATGGATGATTTGTATAATGGTGGTCTGAAATGTTAGTGTACGGTTTACCCAAATAGTGTATGCTGTATTAAATATACAGTTTTTAAAATCCTTCTCCCCCTTCCCACCTCCCCACTCTGAGCCTTCAATGTTCATTATATAATTCTGCATGCTTTTGCATACTGATAGCTTAGCTCACACTTATAAGTCAGAACATACTTGGTTTTTCATTCCTGAGTTACTTCACCTGGAATAATGGCCTCTAGTTCCATCCATAGCTTTGCAATTGTAAATTGTGCTGCAGTAAACACACATACAGGTATCTTTCTGATATAATGATTTCTAGGGGGTTAGATACCCATTAGTGGGATTGCTGGTAGATCTACTTTTAGTACTTTGAGAAATCTCAATAGTATTTTCCATAAAGGTTGTACTAATTTACATTCCCTCCAGCAATGTATAAGCATTCCCTTTTCACCACATTCACGTCAACATCAATTGTTTATTGACTTTTTAACAATGGCCATTCTGGCAGGAGAAAGGTGCTACCTCACTGCGGTTTTATTTTGCATTTCCCTATGATTCGTGTTGAGCATTTTTTCATGTTTTATGGCCATTCCCATACCTTCTTTTGAAAAATGTCTCTTCAATTCATTTGACCACTTTGTAATGAGATTATTTCTTTTCTTTGCTTTCTTTTTATTCTTTGTTCATTTGTTTGGGTTTCTTATAGATTCTGAATTTTAGCCCTTTGTCAGATGCATAGTTACAAATACTTTCTCCCATTCTGTGGATTGTCTATTTACTCTGGTGATTATTTTATTTTGCTGTACAGAAGCTTTTTAGTTTAAGTAGGTCCCATTTATTTTTGTTTTGGTTCCATTTACTTTTGGGAACTTAGTCATAAATTCTTTACCGAGGCCAATGTCCAAAAGAACTTTTCCTAAGTTTTCTTATAGAATGTTTATGGTTTCAAGTCTTAGATTTAAATCTTTAATCCATCTTGAGTTTATTTGCATATATGGTGAGAAAAAGAGACCCCTTTTGTTTCTTCTACATGTGGCTAATTTTAACCAATTTTTTCAGCACCATTTACTGAATAGTGTCCTTACTCAATTTATGTTTTTGTATGCTTTGTCAAAGATCAGCTTAAGTATTTGGCTTTATTTCTGGGTTCTCTATTCTGTTCCATTGGTCTATCTATCTAATTTTCTACCAGTACCATGCTGTTTTGTTACTAAAATGTTGCAGTATAATTTGAAGTCAGGTAATGACGCTTCTAGATTTGTTCTATTTGCTTAGAATTGCTTTGGTTATTTGTGTTCTCTTTGGGTTCCATAGAACTTTTAGGATTTTTTTTTTCTAATTCTGTGAAAACTAATGTTAGTGTTTTGATAGGAATGGCATTGAATCTGTGCATTGCTATTGACAGTATAGTCATTTTCACAATATAGATTCTTTCAGTTCATGAACATGATACGTATTTCTATTTGTTTGTGTCATCTGTGATTTCATTCATCCACGTTTTATAGTTCTCCTTTCACCTCCTTGGTTAAGTATATTCTTATCTGTTTTAATTTTGTGCAGCTATTGTAAAAGGAACTGGGTTCTTGATCTGATTCTCAACTTGTCGTTGTTGGAATATATTAGTGCTACTGATTCGTGCACATTGATTTTGGAACCTTAGACTTTATTAAATTCATTTAGCAAATCTAGGAGTCTTTTGGAGGAGTCTTTAGGATTTTCCAGGTGTATGATCATATCATCAAAACAGGTGGTTTGACCTCCTCTTTCCAATTTGAATGTCCTCTATTTCTTTCTCTTGACTGACTGCTCTAGCTAGGACTTCCAGTACTGTGTTGAAGAGAAGTGGTGAAAGTGGACATCCTTGTCTTGTTCCAGTTCTTAGGGGAAATGCTTTCAACATTTCTCCATTCAGTATAATGTTGTCTGCGGGTTTGTCATATATGGCTTTAATTATGTTGGTGTCTGTTCCTTTTATGCCTAGTTTAATGAGAGCTTTTTCTTAATCATAAAGGAATGCTGGATTTATTGCATGCTTTTTTCTGTGTCTATTGAGATAATCATATGGTTTTGTTTTAAATTCTGTTTATGTGATGAATCACATTTATTGAGTTGCATATGTTGAATAATCCCTGCATACCTGGCCTGAACCCCACTTGATTATGGTGAATCATCTTTTTGATATGTTATTTAAGTTTGCTAGTATTTTGTTGAGGATTTTTGCACCTATGTTCATCAAGGATATTGGTCTATAGGTTTTTGTTGTTGTTGTTGTTATGCCTTTTCCTGGTTTGGGTATCACGGTGATATTGGCATCATAGAATCTGTTAGGGATGATTCTTTCTCAAAGTTTTGAAATAGTTTCAGTAAGATTAGTACCAATTATTCCTTGAATGTCTGGGAGAATTCAGCTCTGAATTCATCTATTTCTGTGTCGTTGTTGTTGCTGTCGTTGTTGACAAATTGTTATTAATGATTAATTCTCACTGTTATTTGTCTGTTCAGTTTCTGTTTTTCTCTGATTCAAGCAAGGAGGGTTGTGTTTTTTCAGTAATTTGCCCATTTCCTCCAGATTTTCTAGTTTGTGTACACAGAGCTGTTCATAGTAGTCCCAAGTGATCTTTTGTATTTCTGTGGTGTCAACTGTAATATCTCCATTTTCATTTCTAATTGAGCTTGTTTCTTTTCTTTTCTTGGTTTATCTAGCTAATGGTTACTATTATTATTAATTTTGAATAATTTTAAATGTCTATGTCCATTTCATTGTTAACCACAAAATTAATTAGAAGATTGCTTAAGTTTTATGTATTTGTATAGCTTTTTTAAGTTTTAGTTCTGGGTACATGTGCAGGATGTGCAGGTTTGTTGCGTAAGTAGACGTGTGCCATAGTGGTTTGCTGCACCTATCAACCCATCACCTAGGTATGAAGCCCAGCATGCATTGGTTCTTTTTTCTAGTTCTCTCCCTCCCCCAAACCCACCCTGTGACAGGTCTCAGTGTGTGCTGTTCCTGTTCCTATGTCCATGTGATCTCATTGTTCAGTTCCCACTTATAAGTGAGAACATGTGGTGTTTGGTTTTTTGTTTCTGTTAGTTTGCTGATGATAATGGCTTCCAGCTTCATCCATGTTTCTGCAAAAGACATAATCTCATTCCTTTTTGTGGCTGCATAGTATTCCATGATGTATATGTACCACATTTTCTTTATCCAGTCTATCACTGATGGGCATTTGGATTGATTCCATATCCTTACTATTGTGAATACTGCTGCAATGAACATATGAGCGGATGTATATTTGTAATAGAGTGATTTATATTCTTTTGGGTATATATCAAGTAATGAGATTACTGGGTCAAATGGTATATCTGGTTCTAGATCTTTGAGGAATTGCCACACCACAATGACTGAATTAGTTTACATTCCCACCAACAATGTAAAAGCATTCCTAAGTTTCTTGACTTTTTACTAGTGATCATTCTCACCGGTGTGGGATGGTATCTCACTGTGATTTTGATTTCCATTTATCTAATGATCAGTGACGTTGCACTTTATTTTCATGTTTGTTGGCTGCATGAATGTCTTCTTTTAGAATGTTCTTTTTTAATGTTTTGTTTTTCTTGTATATTTGTTTGAGTTCCTTGTAGATTCTGATTATCAGACCTTTGTCAGATGGATAAATTGCAAAGATTTTCTCCTACTCTGTAGGTTGCCTGTCCACTCTGATAGTTTCTTTGGCTGTGAAGAAGCCCTTTAGTTTAATTAGAGCCTATTTGTCAATTTTTGCTTTTGTTGCAATTGCTTTTGGTGATTTCATCATGAAATCTTTGCCCATGCCTATGTCCTGAATAGTATTGCCTAGATTTTTTTCCTGTTTTTTTTTTTTTTTATATCTTTGGGTTTTACATTTAAGTATTTAATCCCTCTTGAATTGACTTTTGTATAAATGTGTGAGGAAGAGGTCCAATTTCAATTTTCTGCAAATAGCCATATCTCCAGCACCATTTATTAAATAAGGAATTCTTTACCCATTGCTTGCTTTTGTCAGGTTTTTTGAAGATCACATAGTTGTAGATGTGGAATCTTATTTCTGAGTTCTCTATTCTGCTCCATTGATCTGTATGTCTATTTTTGTATCAGTACCATGCTATTTTGGTTACTGTAGCCTTGTAGTATAGTTTGAAGTTTGATAGTGTGATGCCTCCAGCTTTGTTCTTTCAGCTGAGGATTGTCTTGGCTATCCAGGATCTTTTTTGGTTAAATGTTAATTTTCAAAGTAGTTTTTTCCCTAATTCTGTGAAGAAAGTCAATGGTAGTTTAATGGGAATAGCACTGAATCTATAAATTATTTTGGGCAGTATGGCCAAATTATTGATTCACAATATTGATTCTTCCTGTCATGAGCATGGAATGTTTTTCCATTTGTTTGTTTTCCTTCTGGTTTCCTTGAGCAGAGCTTTGCAGTTCTCCTTAAAAAGGCCCTTCACTTCCCTTGTTAACTGTACTTCTAGGTATATTATTCTCTTTGTAGCAATTGTGAACAGGAGTTAATTCATGATTTGGCTCTCTGCTTGCCTGTTGTTGGTATATAGGCATACTTGTGGCTTCTGCTCATTGATTTTGTATCCTGAAACTTTGCTGAAGTTGTTTATCAGCTTAAGAAGCTTTGAGCCTGAGACGACGGGATTTTCTAGCTATAAAAGCATGCCACCTCCAAACAAAAACATTTTGATTTCCTTCCTTCTTATTTGCATACACTTTATTTCTTTCTCTTGCCTTATTGCCTTGCCCAGAACTTCTAACACTATGTTGAATAGAAGTGGTGAGATAGGTCATCCTTGTCTTGTGCTCATTTTCAAATGGAATACTTCCAGCTCTTTCCCATTCAGTATGATACTGGCTGTCGGTTTGTCATAAATAGATCTTATTATTTTTAGGTATGTTCCTTCAATACCTGGTTTGTTGAGAGTTTTTAACATGAAAGCATGAATTTTATCAAAGGCATTTTTGCATCTATTGAGACAATCATGTGGTTTTTGTCTTTAGATCTGTCTGTGATGAATTAGGTTTATTGACTTGCATATGTTGAACCAGCCTTGCATCCTGGCAATGAATCCAATTTGATTATGGTGGATAAGATTTTCGACGTGCTGTTGGATTCAGTTTACAATTATTTTATTGAGAAATTTTGTATCAATGTTCATCAGGGATATTGGCCTGAAATTTTCCTTTTCTTGTATCTTTTGCCTGGTTTTGGTATCAGGATGATTCTGGCTTCATAGAATGAGTTGGGAGGAGTTCTCCTTGCCAAGTTTTTGGAATAGTTTCAGAAGGAATGGCATCAGCTCCTCTTTGTATTTCAGGTAGAATTCGGCTGTAAATCCATCTGGTCCTGGGCTTTTTTTTTTTTTTTTTTTTTTTCTGGATAGGCTATTTATTACTACCTCAATTTCAGAATTTTTTATTGGTCTACTCAGGGATTCAGCTTCTTCATGGTTAAGTCTTTGGAAGGTGTATATGTCCAGGAATATATTCATTTCTTCTAGATTTTCTAGTTTATTGTATAGAGCTGTTTAAAATATTCTCTGATGGTTGTTGGTATTTCTGTGGAGTCAGTGGTAATAACCCCCTTATCATTTTTTATTGTGTCTATTTGATTCTTCTCTCTTTTCTTCTTTACTATTCTAGCTAGCTGTCTATTTTATTAATTTTTTCAAAAAATCAGCTCCTGGATTCAATTATTTTTTAAACGGTATTTCATGTCTCTATCTCCTTGAATTCTTCTCTGATCTTCATTATTTATTGTCTTCTGCTAGCTTTGGAGTTTGTTTCCTCTTGCTTCTCTAGTTTTTTTTGTTGTGATCCTAGGATGTTGATTTGAGATCTTTTTAGCTTTTGATGTTAGCATTTAATGCTATAAATTTCCCTCTTAATATTGCTTCAGCTGTTTCCCAGAGATTCTGGTACATTGTCTCTTTGTTTTCATTGGCTTCAAAAACTTCTTGATTTCTGCCTTAATTCCATGACTTACCCAGGAGTCATTCAGGAGTAGGTCGCACAATTTCCATGCACTTGTGTGATTTTGAGTGAGTTTCTTACTCTTGAGTTCTAATTTGATTGTGCTGTGATCTAAGAAAGTGATGGTTATGATTTCAGTTCTTTTGCATTTGCTGAGGAGTAATTTAATTCCAATTATGTGATCAATTTTAGATTAAGTACCATGTGGTGCTGAGAAGAATATCTATTCTGTTATTTTGGGGTGGAAAGATCTGTAGATAACTATCAAGTCATCTTGGTCTATAGCTGAGTTCAAATCCAGAATAACTTTGTTAATTTTCTGTCCTGATGATCTGTCTACTATTGACAGTGGGGTGTTAAAATCTCCCACGATTAATGTGTGGGAGTCTAACTCTCTTTGTATGTCACTGAGAATTTGTTTTACGAATATGGGTGTTCTTGTAGTGGATGCATATATATTTAGGAGAGTTAGCTCATCTTGCTGAAATGACCCCTTTACCAATATACAATGCCTTCCTTTGTCTTTTTTCTTTGTTAATCTTTGTTGATTTAAAGTCTGTTTTGTCAGAAATAAGAATTACAACCCCTGCTTTTTTCTGTGTTCTATTTGGTAAATTTTCCTTCATCCTTTTTAGGCTATTTGTGTCCTTGCATGTGAAAAAGGACCCTTGAATATAGCACGTCAATGGATTTTGACTCCTTATCTAGCTTGCCACTCTGTGTCTTTTAATTGGGGCATTTAGCTCATTTACAGTTAAAGTTAATATTGTTATGTGTGAATTTGATCCTGAAATTGTGATACTAATTGGTTATTTTGCAGGCTTATTTATATATTTGTTTCATAGTGACACTGATCTGTATATTTTAGTGTGTTTTTTTGTAGTGGCTGGTAACAGTTTTTCTTTTCCATATTTAGTGCTTCCTGCAGGAGCTTTTGCAAAGCAGGCCTGGTGGTGACAAATTCCCTCAACATTTTCTTGTCTGAAAAAGATTTTATTTCTCCTTCACTTATGAAGCTTAGTTTGGCCAGATATGAAATTTTGGGTTGAAAATTTTTTTCCTATAAGTGAGAACATGCAGTGTTTGGTTTTCTGTTCTTGTGTCAGTTTGCTGAGAATGATGTTTCCAGATTCATCCATGTCCTACAGAGGACAAGAATTCATCATTTTTTATAGCTGCATAGTATTCCATGGTGTATATGTGCCACATTTTCTTTGTTCAGTCTATCATTGATGGGCATTTAGGTGGGTTCCAAGTCATTGCTATTGTAAATAGTGCCACAATGAACATACGTGTGCATGTGTCTTATAATAGAACAATTTATAATCCTTGGGGTATATACCCAGTAATGGGATTGCTGGGTCAAATGGAATTTCTATTTCTAGATCCTTGAGGAATCGCCACACTGTCTTCCACAATGGTTGAACTAATTTACACTCCCACCAACAGTGTAAAAGTGTTCCTATTTCTCCA